>JAUPFR010000258.1:0-49819 GCA_036925125.1 Oreortyx pictus | reverse complement strand
GGACAACGCGTTGCCCAAAGCGCCCCCGGCCCGCCCGCCACTCGCGGGAGCGGGCCCAGAGGAGCCCGCTGGGACGAGCGCAGCGGAGGCGCCGGGGCGAGGGCAGCGGGGGACGGGGCGTTCCCCGGAGCCCCGGGGGGGGGCACCGGGGACCAGGGGGGCACGGCTGGGGCCCGCCGGGGTGGGGGGTCCGGGGTCAACAGGCGCCAGTGAGGGGGAGGGGGGAGGGGGGGGAGGGGGGGAGGGGCGCTGCTGAAGGGGGGAGAGGGGCGTTTGGCGCCCAGGACACCCCCCTAGAGAGAGATATGGGTCGGACTTGGGGGCTGGGGGGGGGTCTGGGGGGTCTGGGACCCCACTTATAGGGGGTAAAGGGTCTGACTTGGGGGTCTGGGGGGTCCTGTGGGGCTCTGTTGGGATCTATGGGGCTCTATGGGGGTCTGGGGGGGTCTGTGGGGGTCTGGGACGCCACTTGTAGGGGGTAAAGGGTCAGACTTGGGGGTCTGGGGGTGTCTCTGGGGCTCTGGGGGGGGTCAGTTGGGGTCTGGGACCCACTTGTAGGGGCCTAAAGTGTCAGACTTGGGGGTCTGGGGGGGTCTGGGACCCACTTGTAGGGGGTAAAGGGTCAGACTTGGGGGTCTGGGGGGTTCAGTGGGGATCTATGGGGCTCTGCAGGGGTCTGTAGGGCTCTATGGGACTCTTATGGGGCTCTATGGGGTCTCAGTGGGACCCATGGGGCTCTGTGGGGTCTCTATGGGGCTCTATGGGGCTCTATGGGATCTCTGTGGGATCTCTATGGGATCTCTATGGGGCTCTATGGGATCTCTATGGGATCCATGGGTCTGTGCGGACTCTATGGGGCTCTATGGGATCTCTATGGGATCCATGGGGCTCTGTGGGGTCTCTATGGGGCTCTGTGGGTCTCTATGGGGCTCTATGGGATCCATGGGGCTCTGTGGGGTCTCTATGGGGCTCTGTGGGGTCTCAGTGGGGCTGTGTGGGGCTCTGTGGGGTCTCTATGGGGCTCCTGTGCGACCTCGAGGCGTACGGGGCGTGCCCCGGACCCCCGGGGGGGGCACCGGGACCCCGATGTCACGTCCTGAGTCCCCCGGGGGGGAGGTGCGACGTCTGTAGGGCCGAGGGGGAGGGGGGAGGGGGGGGAGGGGGGGAGGGGCGCTGCTGAAGGGGGGAGAGGGGCGTTTGGCGTCCAGGACACCCCCCTAGAGAGAGATATGGGTCGGACTTGGGGGGCTGGGGGGGTCTCGGGGGTCTGGGACCCACTTGTAGGGGGGTAAAGGGTCTGATTTGGGGGTCTGGGGGGTCCTGTGGGGCTCTGTTGGGATCTATGGGGCTCTATGGGGGTCTGGGGGGGTCTGTGGGGGTCTGGGACGCCACTTGTAGGGGGTAAGGGGTCAGACTTGGGGGTCTGGGGTGTCTCTGGGCTCTGGGGGGGGTCAGTTGGGGTCTGGGACCCCACTTGTAGGGGCTAAAGTGTCAGACTTGGGGTCTGGGGGGGTCTGGGACCCCACTTGTAGGGGGTAAAGGGTCTGACTTGGGGGTCTGGTGGGGTCTCTGGGGCTCTGTGGGGGTCTGTGAGGCTCTGTGACCCCACTTATAGGGGGTAAAGGGTCTGACTTGGGGGTCTGGGGGGCTCTGTGGGGCTCTATGGGGGTCAATTGGGGTCTGGGACCCCACTTGTAGGGGGTTAAAGGGTCAGACTTGGGGGTCTGGGGGGCTCTGTGGGGCACTATGGGGGTCAGTTGGGGGTCTGTGACCCCACATAGGGGGCAAAGGGTCTGACTTGGGGTCTGGGGGGTTCAGTGGGGATCTATGGGGCTCTGCAGGGGTCTGTGGGGCTCTATGGGATCCATGGGGCTCTGTGGGGTCTCTGTGGGGCTCTGTGGGGTCTCATTGGGACCCATGGGGCTCTGTGGGATCTCTATGGGATCTGTGGGGCTCTGTGGGATCTCTGTGGGATCCTATGGGGCTCTATAGGGATCCTATGTGGCTCTGTGGGATCTCTGTGGGATCCTATGGGATCTATGGGGCTCTATGGGGTCTCTATGGGGCTCTGTTGGATCTCTATGGGATGTGTGGGGCTCTGTGGGATCTATGGGATCTCTGTGGGATCCTATGGGGCTCTATAGGGATCCTATGGGGCTCTATGGGATCTCTGTGGGGCTCTATGGGATCTGTTTGGGATCCATGGGGCTCTGTGGGGTCTCTATGGGGCTCTGTGGGGCTCTATGGGATCTCTATAAGGCTCTGTGGGATCTCTGTGGGATCTATGGGGCTCTCTGTGGGATCTCTGTGGGGCGCTGTGGGATCCTACGGGGCTCTATTGGGATCCTGTGGGGTTCTGTGGGGCTCTGTGGGATCTATGGGATCCTATGGGGCTCTGTGGGATCTATGGGGCTCTATGGGATCCTATGGGATCCATGGGGCTCTGTGGGGCTCTATGGGATCTCTGTGGGGCTCTGTGGGATCTATGGGGCTCTATTGGGATCTGTGGGGATCTGTGGGGCTCTATTGGGCTCTATGGGATCCTATGGGGCTCTGTGGGATCCTATGGGGCTCTGTTGGGATCTATGGGGCTCTATTGGGATCCTATGGGGCTCTGTGGGATCCTATGGGGCTCTGTGGGATCTCTATAAGGCTCTATAGGGCTCTATGGGATCTCTATGGGATCCTGTGGGGCTCTGTGGAATCTATGGGGCTCTATGGGATCTATGGGGCTCTATGGGATCTATGGGGCTCTGTGGGGCCTGGCACTCCCCCTGTATGGGATAAGAGCATCCGACTTTGGGGTCTGGGGGGGGATCTATGGGGTCAGGGACCCCCATATAGGGGGCAGTAGGGTCTGACATGGGGGGTCTGGGGGGGATCTGTGGGGCAGGGACCCCCATATAGGGGGCAGTAGGGTCTGACATGGGGGTCTGGGGGGGATCTGTGGGGCTACTTTCGGGTCTGGGACCCCCCCCCCCCCCCCCCAAAATGTGGGGTCAGTGGGGTGAGATGTGGGTCCGGGGGGGTGGGGGGGGGGGTTGGGCACAGTTGGGGTCACTTAGGGTCAGGGAACCCCCCCCCCCCCCCCCAAATAGATGTGGGGTTCCCCATCCCCCCCCCGCCCCATATTGCACGGGGAACCCCCACCCCGACCCCAAATCCCCCCCCCCCCCCCAGAGCTTCTATTTTTTGACACTGGAACTATTTCCCCCCCCCCCCCCCCCCCAAACCCCCTCCCCCCGCACCCCGAAAAAAAAAGGGGACGCGGCCCCTTTAAGCCTTTCCCCGCCCCTCTAAGCCCCGCCCCCGCGCCGCTCTAAGCTCCGCCTCCCTGCGCCGTTAAGCCACGCCCACCGCTCGGTAGCCCCGCCCCCCGCCAGCAATAGGCTCCGCCCCCCCCCCCCCTTTCCTCCCTCCAGTTCTATTTTTTGGGGTTCAGAACCGCGGTTTTGGGGTCCTGGGGGGGGAGGGGCGGGGATCGAGAAACGGGTCCGGAACAAAGGGGGCGGGAGGGATGAGGAGGTGGGCGGGGCCTAAAGGGGGGAGGGAGGGGCGACAAGCCACGCCCCCTTCCCCGCTCCCCCCTCCCCCGCCCTCAGGGAAAGATTTCGCGCCAAGCCATAGCCCCGCCCCCTCCTCGCGAGGCCACGCCCACTCCCTCCCCAAGCCACGCCCTCCCCCCCCGCCCCTCCCCCTCTGCCGGGATCTATTTTTTTTAATGTATTAATAAAGTTTTAAGGATCAAAAATCAAAAGTGCGGTGCGGTTCCATCTGTGGGGCAGCGGGTGGAGCCCCACGGATCTGTGGGGCAGGGATCTGTGGGGCAGGGATCTATGGGGCAGGGAGCTATGGGGCAGAGCCACCAGGTCAACCCACAGGGATCTGTGGGGCAGGGATCTGTGGGGCAGAACCACTGGGTGGACTCATAGGGATCTGTGGGGCAGGGATCTATGGGGCAGGGATCTATGGGGCAGAACCGCCGGGTCAACCCATAGGGATCTGTGGGGCACTGGGCGAACCCATAGGGATCTGTGGGGCAGGGATCTATGGGGCAGAACCGCCGGGTGGACCCATAGGGATCTGTGGGGCAGGGATCTGTGGGGCAGAACCGCTGGGTGGACCCATAGGGATCTGTGGGGCAGGGATCTGTGGGGCAGAACCACTGGGTGGACCCATAGGGATCTGTGGGGCAGGGATCTATGGGGCAGAGCCGCCGGGTGGGCCCATAGGGATCTGTGGGGCAGTGGGTGAACCCATAGGGATCTGTGGGGCAGGGATCTATGGGGCAGAGTCGCCGGGTGGACCCATACGGATCTGTGGGGCAGGGATCTATGGGGCAGAACCGCCGGGTGGACCCATAGGGATCTGTGGGGCAGTGGGTGGACCCATAGGGATCTGTGGGGCAGGGATCTATGGGGCAGAGTCGCCGGGTGGACCCATACGGATCTCTGGGGCAGGGATCTATGGGGCAGAACCGCCGGGTGGACCCATAGGGATCTGTGGGGCAGTCGGTGGACACACAGGGATCTGTGGGGCAGAGCCGCCGGGTGGACCCATAGGGATCTGTGGGGCAGGGAGCTATGGGGCAGAGTCGCCGGGTGGACCCATAGGGATCTGTGGGGCGGCAGCAGCACAACACAACAGTTTGACAGTGCCATGTGACATCAGTGTGCAGCACAACAACACAACAGTGTGACAGTGCCGTGTGACAGCACAACAACAACACAACAGTGTGACAGTGCCGCATGACATCAGTGTGCAGCACAACAACACAACAACACAACAGTGTGACAGTGCCGTGTGACAGCACAACAACAACACAACAGTGTGACAGTGCCGTGTGACATCAGTGTGCAGCACAACACAACAACACAACAGTGTGACAGTGCCGTGTGACATCAGTGTGCAGCACAACAACACAACACAACAGTATGACAGTGCCGTGTGACATCAGTGTGCAGCACAACAACACAACAGTGTGACAGTGCCGTGTGACATCAGTGTGCAGCACAACAACACAACAACACAACAGTGTGACAGTGCCGTGTGACAGCACAACACAACAGTGCGACGGCGGTGACGGTCCTCAGGCGGTGACACCGCGGCGCTGCTGCAACTGCTGCAACTGCTCCGCCAGACTGCGGGGACACGGCGGGACGGAGATTTGGGGTGACGGATTTGGGGTGACAGAGTTCAGGTGACAGATTTGGGGTCATGGATTTGGGGTGACGGATTTGGGGTGACAGAGTTGGGGTGACAAATTTGGGGTGACGGATTTGGGGTGACAGAGTTGGGGTGATGGAGTTGGGGGTCATAGATTTGGGGTCTCGGATTTGGGGTGACAGATTTGGGGTGACAGAGTTGGGGTGACGGAGTTGGGGTCACAGATTTGGGGTCTCGGATTTGGGGTGACGGATTTGGGGTGACAGAGTTGGGGTGACGGAGTTGGGGTCACAGATTTGGGGTCTCGGATTTGGGGTGACGGATTTGGGGTGACAGAGTTGGGGTGACGGAGTTGGGGTCACAGATTTGGGGTCTCGGATTTGGGGTGACGGATTTGGGGTGACGGAGTTGGGTCACAGATTTGGGGTCTCGGATTTGGGGTGATGGATTTGGGGTGACAGAGTTGGGTTGACAAATTTGGGGTGATGGATTTGGGGTGACAGAGTTGGGGTGACAAATTTGGGGTGATGGAATTGGGGTGACAGAGTTGGGGTGGCAGAGTTGGGGTGATGAACCTGGGAACACGGATTTGGGGTGACGGATTTGGGGTGATGGATTTGGTGTCACGGATTTGGGGTGACAGATTTGGGGTGATGAACTTGCGGTGACAGAGTTGGGGTGACAAATTTGGGGTGATGGATTTGGGGTGACGGATTTGGGGTGACAGAGTTGGGGTGACAAATTTGGGGTGACGGATTTGAGGTGACAGAGTTGGGGTGACAGAGTTGGGGTCACGGATTTGGGGTCTCGGATTTGGGGTGACGGAGTTGGGGTCACAGATTTGGGGTCTCGGATTTGGGGTGACGGAGTTGGGGTCACAGATTTGGGGTCTCGGATTTGGGGTGCCGGATTAGGGGTCAGGGATTTGAGGTGCCAGAGTTGGGGTGCCAGAGTTGGGGTGCCGGATTTGGGGTCAGGGATTTGAAGTGCCAGAGTTGGGGTCACAGAGTTGGGGTGCCGGATTTGGGGTGACAGAGTTGGGGTGCCGGATTTGGGGTGCCAGATTTGGAGTGACAGAGTTGGGGTGCCGGATTTGGGGTGACAGAGTTGCGGTTACAGAGTTGGGGTGCCAGATTTGGGGTGCCGGATTTGGGGCGCCAGATTTGGGGTGCCAGATTTGGGGTGACAGAGCTGGGGTGCCGGATTTGGGGTGCCAGATTTGGGGTGACAGAGTTGGGGTGCCGGATTTGGGGTGACAGAGTTGGGGTCACAGAGTTGGGGTGCCGGATTTGGGGTGACAGAGCTGGAGTGCCGGATTTGGGGTGCCAGATTTGGGGTGACAGAGTTGGGGTGCCGGATTTGGGGTGACAGAGCTGGGGTGCCGGATTTGGGGTGCTGGATTAGGGGTCAGGGATTTGAGGTGCCAGAGTTGGGGTGCCAGAGTTGCGGTGCCGGATTTGGGGTGCCGGATTTGGGGTCAGGGATTTGAGGTGCCAGAGTTGGGGTCACAGAGTTGGGGTGCCGGATTTGGGGTGACAGAGCTGGGGTGCCGGATTTGGGGTGCCAGATTTGGGGTGACCGAGCTGGGGTGCCAGATTTGGGGTGACAGATTTGGGGTGACAGAGATGGGGTGCCGGATTTGGGGTGCCGGATTTGGGGTCAGGGATTTGAGGTGCCAGAGTTGGGGTGCCGGATTTGGGGTGACAGAGCTGGGGTGCCGGATTTGGGGTGCCAGATTTGGGGTGCCGGATTTGGGGCGCCAGATTTGGGGTGACAGAGCTGGGGTGCCGGATTTGGGGTGCCAGATTTGGGGTGACAGAGCTGGGGTGCCAGATTTGGGGTGCCAGATTTGGGGTGACAGAGTTGGGGTCACAGAGTTGGGGTGCCGGATTTGGGGTGACAGAGCTGGAGTGCCGGATTTGGGGTGCCAGATTTGGGGTGCCAGATTTGGAGTGACAGAGTTGGGGTGCCGGATTTGGGGTGACAGAGCCGGGGTGCCGGATTTGGGGTGCCGGATTAGGGGTCAGGGATTTGAGGTGCCAGAGTTGGGGTCACAGAGTTGGGGTGCCGGATTTGGGGTGCTGGATTAGGGGTCAGGGATTTGAGGTGCCAGAGTTGGGGTGCCAGATTTGGGGTGACAGAGCTGGAGTGCCGGATTTGGGGTGCCGGATTTGGGGTGCCGGATTAGGGGTCAGGGATTTGAGGTGCCAGAGTTGGGGTCACAGATTTGGGGTGACAGAGCTGGAGTGCCGGATTTGGGGTGCCGGATTAGGGGTCAGGGATTTGAGGTGCCAGAGTTGGGGTCACAGAGTTGGGGTGCCGGATTTGGGGTGACAGAGCTGGAGTGCCGGATTTGGGGTGACGGATTTGGGGTCAGGGATTTGAGGTGCCAGAGTTGGGGTGCCGGATTTGGGGTGACAGAGCTGGGGTGCCGGATTTGGGGTGACAGAGTTGGGGTGCCGGATTTGGGTGCCAGAGTTGGGGTCACAGAGTTGGGGTGCCGGATTTGGGTTGCCGGATTTGGGGCGCCAGATTTGGGGTGCCAGATTTGGGGTGACCGAGCTGGGGTGCCAGATTTGGGGTGCCAGATTTGGGGTGACAGAGTTGGGGTGCCGGATTTGGGGTGACAGAGTTGGGGTCACAGAGTTGGGGTGCCGGATTTGGGGTGACAGAGCTGGGGTGCCGGATTTGGGGTGCCAGATTTGGGGTGACAGAGTTGGGGTGCCGGATTTGGGGTGCCAGAGTTGGGGTGACAGAGTTGGGGTGACAGAGTTGGGGTGCCGGATTTGGGGTGCCGGATTTGGGGCGCCAGATTTGGGGTGACCGAGCTGGGGTGCCAGATTTGGGGTGCTGGATTTGGGGTGACAGAGTTGTGGTGCCGGATTTGGGGTGACAGAGCCGGGGTGCCGGATTTGGGGTACAGGATTAGGGATCAGGGATTTGAGGTGCCAGAGTTGGGGTCACAGATTTGGGGTGACAGAGCTGGAGTGCCGGATTTGGGGTGCCGGATTTGGGGTGCCAGATTAGGGGTCAGGGATTTGAGGTGCCAGAGTTGGGGTGCCAGATTTGGGGTGACAGAGCTGGAGTGCCGGATTTGGGGTGACGGATTTGGGGTCAGGGATTTGAGGTGCCAGAGTTGGGGTGACGGATTTGGGGTGACAGAGCTGGGGTGCCGGATTTGGGGTGCCAGAGTTGGGGTCACAGAGTTGGGGTGCCGGATTTGGGTTGCCGGATTTGGGGCGCCAGATTTGGGGTGCCAGATTTGGGGTGACCGAGCTGGGGTGCCAGATTTGGGGTGACAGAGTTGGGGTGCCGGATTTGGGGTGCCAGATTTGGGGTGACAGAGTTGGGGCGCCAGATTTGGGGTGACCGAGCTGGGGTGCCAGATTTGGGGTGCCAGATTTGGGGTGACAGAGTTGGGGTGCCGGATTTGGGGTGACAGAGCTGGGGTGCCGGATTTGGGGTGCTGGATTAGGGATCAGGGATTTGAGGTGCCAGAGTTGGGGTGCCAGATTTGGGGTGACAGAGCCGGGGTGCCGGATTTGGGGTGCCGGATTAGGGATCAGGGATTTGAGGTGCCAGAGTTGGGGTGCCAGATTTGGGGTGACAGAGCTGGAGTGCCGGATTTGGGGTGCCGGATTAGGGGTCAGGGATTTGAGGTGCCAGAGTTGGGGTCACAGAGTTGGGGTGCCGGATTTGGGGTGACAGAGCTGGAGTGCCGGATTTGGGGTCAGGGATTTGAGGTGCCAGAGTTGGGGTGCCAGAGTTGGGTTGCCGGATTTGGGGTCAGGGATTTGAGGTGCCAGAGTTGGGGTCACAGAGTTGGGGTGCCGGATTTGGGGTGACAGAGTTGGGGTGACGGATTTGGGGTGACAGAGCTGGGGTGCCGGATTTGGGGTGCCAGATTTGGAGTGACAGAGTTGGGGTGCCGGATTTGGGGTGACAGAGTTGGGGTCACAGAGTTGGGGTGCCGGATTTGGGGTGACAGAGCTGGGGTGCCGGATTTGGGGTGCCAGATTTGGGGTGACAGAGTTGGGGTGCCGGATTTGGGGTGCCAGAGTTGGGGTGCCGGATTTGGGGTGACAGAGCTGGGGTGCCGGATTTGGGGTGCCAGATTTGGAGTGACAGAGTTGGGGTGCCGGATTTGGGGTGACAGAGTTGGGGTCACAGAGTTGGGGTGCCGGATTTGGGGTGACAGAGCTGGGGTGCCGGATTTGGGGTGCCAGATTTGGGGTGACAGAGTTGGGGTGCCGGATTTGGGGTGCCAGAGTTGGGGTGCCGGATTTGGGGTGACAGAGCTGGGGTGCCGGATTTGGGGTGCCAGAGTTGGGGTGCCGGATTTGGGGTGACAGAGCTGGAGTGCCGGATTTGGGGTGCCGGATTAGGGGTCAGGGATTTGAGGTGCCTGAGTTGGGGTCACAGAGTTGGGGTGCCGGATTTGGGGTGACAGAGCCGGGGTGCCGGATTTGGGGTGCCAGATTAGGGATCAGGGATTTGAGGTGCCAGAGTTGGGGTGCCGGATTTGGGGCGCCAGATTTGGGGTGCCAGATTTGGGGTGCCAGAGTTGGGGTGCCAGATTTGGGGTGACAGAGCTGGAGTGCCGGATTTGGGGTGCCGGATTTGGGGTGCCGGATTAGGGGTCAGGGATTTGAGGTGCCAGAGTTGGGGTCACAGATTTGGGGTGCCGGATTTGGGGTGCCGCCCCACCGGTCCCGTCGTTGCTGCTGCCCCCCGCGCCGTCCCGCTGCTGTCCCCACGCGTCCCCGTGCCACGCGGTGCTGCCGCTGCCACACGCGGCTGTCGGGGGACGGCGGCGTCACCCCCGTGGCACCCACGGGTGGGGGAGGGGCGGGGGGGGGGGGGGGGCGGGGTCGTGTGAGGGGTGTGGGCTGTGGGGTCATACGGAGTTGTGTGGCGTCACGTGGGGTGTGGGGGAGGGGTGTGGGGGGCGCGTGGGGTGTGGGTATGGGGTCGTGTGGGGTCGCGTGGGGTCGCGTGGGGTCGTGTTGGGTGTGGGGTCACGTGGGGTGTGGGTTTGGGGTCGCGTGGTGTCACGTGGGGTGTGGGTTTGGGGTCGCGTGGGGTCACGCGGGGTCGTGTTGGGTGTGGGGTCGCGTGGGGTGTGGGTGTGGGGTCGCGTGGGGTTGTGTTGGGTGTGGGGTCGCGTGGGGTGTGGGTGTGGGGTCACGTGGGGTCGTGTTGGGTGTGGGGTCACGTGGGGTGTGGGGTCGCGTGGGGTCGCGTGGGGTGTGTGGGGTCGCATGGGGTGTGGGTTTGGGGTCGCGTGGTGTTGCGTGGGGTGTGGGTGTGGGGTCGCGTGGGGGATCACGTGGGGTGTGGGTTTGGGGTCGCGTGGGGTCACGTGGGGTGTGGGTTTGGGGTCGCGTGGGGTCACGTGGGGTCGTGTTGGTTGTGGGGTCACGTGGGGTCACGTGGGGTCACGTGGGGTGTGGGTTTGGGGTCGCGTGGTGTCACATGGGGTGTGGGTTTGGGGTCGTGTGGGGTCACGCGGGGTCGTGTTGGGTGTGGGGTCACGTGGGGTGTGGGTGTGGGGTCGCGTGGGGTTGTGTTGGGTGTGGGGTTGCGTGGGGTGTGGGTATGGGGTCGTGTGGGGTCGCATGGGGTCATGTTGGGTGTGGGGTCGCGTGGGGTCGTGTTGGGTGTGGGGTTGCGTGGGGTGTGGGTATGGGGTCGTGTGGGGTTGCATGGGGTCATGTTGGGTGTGGGGTCGCGTGGGGTGTGGGTGTGGGGTCGCGTGGGGTTGTGTTGGGTGTGGGGTCGCGTGGGGTGTGGGTTTGGGGTCGCGTGGTGTCATGTGGGGTGTGGGTTTGGGGTCGTGTGGGGTCGCGTGGGGTCGTGTTGGGTGTGGGGTCGCGTGGGGTGTGGGTGTGGGGTCACGTGGGGTCGTGTTGGGTGTGGGGTCACGTGGGGTGTGGGTTTGGGGGCGCGTGGGGTCACGCGGGGTTGTATTGGGTGTGGGGTCGCGTGGTGTCACGTGGGGTGTGGGTTTGGGGTCGTGTGGGGTGTGAGTTTGGGGTCGCGTGGGGTCACATGGGGTTGTGTTGGTCGTGGGGTCACGTGGGGTGACGTGGGGTCACGTGGGGTGTGGGTTTGGGGTCGCGTGGTGTCGCGTGGGGTGTGGGTTTGGGGTCGTGTGGGGTCACGCGGGGTCGTGTTGGGTGTGGGGTCGCGTGGGGTGTGGGTGTGGGGTCACGTGGGGTCGTGTTGGGTGTGGGGTCACGTGGGGTGACGTGGGGTCACGTGGGGTGTGGGTTTGGGGGCGCGTGGGGTCACGCGGGGTTGTGTTGGGTGTGGGGTCGCGTGGTGTCACGTGGGGTGTGGGTTTGGGGTCGTGTGGGGTCACGTGGGGTGTGGGTTTGGGGTCACGTGGGGTGGCGTGGTGTGTGTGGGGTCGCGTGGGGTGTGGGGTCACATGGTGTCACGTGGGGTGTGGGTTTGGGGTCGCGTGGGGTGTGTGGGGTCATGTGGGGTGTGGGGTCGCGTGGGGTGTGGGTTTGGGGTCGTGTTGCGTGTGGGGTCGCGTGGGGTCACGTGGGGTCACGTGGGGTGTGGGGTCGCGTGGGGTCGCGTGGGGTGTGGGTTTGGGGTCACGTGGGGTGGCGTGGGGTGTGGGGGGGAGGGGCGGCACTCACACGGCCTCGCGGCCTTCGGGTCCCAGCAGCGCCTCCGCGGCCTCTGAGGGGGGGGAGGGGAGGACATGTGGGGTCACTGGGGTCATGTGGGGTCATTGGGGTCATGTGGGGTCATGTGGGGTCATTGGGGTCATGTGGGGTCATGTGGGGTCATGTGGGGTCACTGGGGTCATGTGGGGTTACTGGGGTCATGTGGGGTCATTGGGGTCATGTGGGGTCATTGGGGTCATTGGGGTCATGTGGGGTCATTGGGGTCATTGGGATCATTTGGGGTCATGTGGGGTTACTGGGGTCATGTGCGGTCATTGGGGTCATGTGCGGTCATTGGGGTCATGTGGGGTCATTGGGGTCATGTGGGGTCACTGGGGTCATGTGGGGTCATGTGGGGTCATGTGGGGTCATGTGGGGTCATGAAGGGGTCATTGGGGTCATTGGGGTCATGTGGGGTCATGTGGGGTCATCTGGGGACATTATGGGGTCATGTGGGGTCATGTGGGGCCATGTGGGGCAGCTGTGGGGCAGCTGTGGGTCGGCTATGGGGCAGCTGTGGGGCAGCTATGGGGTGGCTGTGGGGCCGCTATGGGGCAGCTATGCGGCGGCTATGGGGCAGCTGTGGGGCCGCTATGGGGCAGCTATGGGGCAGCTATGGGGCAGCTGTGGGGCACCTATGGGGTGGCTGTGGGGCAGCTATGGGGCAGCTGTGGGGCGGCTATGGGGCCGCTATGGGGCAGCTATGGGGCAGCTGTGGGGCAGCTATGGGGCGGCTATGGGGCAGCTATGGGGCAGCTGTGGGGCAGCTGTGGGGCAGCTATGGGGCGGCTATGGGGCAGCTGTGGGGCCGCTATGGGGCAGCTATGGGGCAGCTATGGGGCAGCTGTGGGGCCACTATGGGACAGCTATGGGGCAGCTGTGGGGCAGCTGTGGGGCCGCTATGGGACAGCTATGGGGCGGCTATGGGGCAGCTGTGGGGCAGCTGTGGGACAGCTATGGGGCGGCTATGGGGCAGCTGTGGGGCCGCTATGGGGCAGCTGTGGGGCGGCTATGGGGCAGCTGTGGGGCAGCTGTGGGGCCGCTATGGGGCCGCTATGGGGCCGCTGTGGGGCAGCTGTGGGGCAGCTATGGGGCAGCTATGGGGCAGCTGTGGGGCGGCTATGGGGCAGCTGTGGGGCAGCTGTGGGGCAGCTATGGGGCGGCTATGGGGCAGCTGTGGGGCCGCTATGGGGCAGCTGTGGGGCGGCTATGGGGCAGCTGTGGGGCAGCTGTGGGGCCGCTATGGGGCCGCTATGGGGCCGCTGTGGGGCAGCTGTGGGGCAGCTATGGGGCAGCTATGGGGCAGCTGTGGGGCGGCTATGGGGCAGCTGTGGGGCCACTATGGGACAGCTATGGGGCAGCTGTGGGGCAGCTGTGGGGCCGCTATGGGACAGCTATGGGGCGGCTATGGGGCAGCTGTGGGGCAGCTGTGGGACAGCTATGGGGCGGCTATGGGGCAGCTGTGGGGCCGCTATGGGGCAGCTGTGGGGCGGCTATGGGGCAGCTGTGGGGCAGCTGTGGGGCCGCTATGGGGCCGCTATGGGGCCGCTGTGGGGCAGCTGTGGGGCAGCTATGGGGCAGCTATGGGGCAGCTGTGGGGCGGCTATGGGGCAGCTGTGGGGCCGCTATGGGGCAGCTGTGGGGCAGCTGTGGGGCAGCTATGGGGCGGCTATGGGGCAGCTGTGGGGCCGCTATGGGGCAGCTGTGGGGCGGCTATGGGGCAGCTGTGGGGCAGCTGTGGGGCCGCTATGGGGCCGCTATGGGGCCGCTGTGGGGCAGCTGTGGGGCAGCTATGGGGCAGCTATGGGGCAGCTGTGGGGCCGCTATGGGGCAGCTGTGGGGCAGCTGTGGGGCCGCTATGGGACAGCTATGGGGCGGCTATGGGGCGGCTATGGGGCAGCTATGGGGCCGCTATGGGGCAGCTGTGGGGCAGCTGTGGGGCCGCTATGGGACAGCTATGGGGCGGCTATGGGGCAGCTGTGGGGCAGCTGTGGGACAGCTATGGGGCGGCTATGGGGCAGCTGTGGGGCCGCTATGGGGCAGCTGTGGGGCAGCTATGGGGCGGCTGTGGGGCCGCTATGGGGCAGCTATTGGGCAGCTATGGGGCAGCTGTGGGGTAGCTGTGGGGCAGCTGTGGGGCAGCTGTGGGGCAGCTATGGGGCAGCTGTGGGGCAGCTGTGGGGCAGCTGTGGGACAGCTATGGGGCGGCTATGGGGCAGCTGTGGGGCCGCTATGGGGCAGCTGTGGGGCGGCTATGGGGCAGCTGTGGGGCAGCTGTGGGACAGCTATGGGGCGGCTATGGGGCAGCTGTGGGGCCGCTATGGGGCAGCTATGGGGCAGCTATGGGGCAGCTGTGGGGCAGCTGTGGGGCAGCTGTGGGGCCGCTATGGGACAGCTATGGGGCGGCTATGGGGCAGCTGTGGGGCCGCTATGGGGCAGCTGTGGGGCAGCTGTGGGGCGGCTATGGGGCAGCTGTGGGGCAGCTGTGGGACAGCTATGGGGCGGCTATGGGGCAGCTGTGGGGCCGCTATGGGACAGCTATGGGGCGGCTATGGGGCAGCTATGGGGCCTCTATGGGGCAGCTATGGGGCAGCTATGGGGCAGCTGTGGGGCAGCTGTGGGGCCGCGCACTCACCCCTGGTGCGGAGGCGCTGCTCCGTCAGCTGCAGCTCAGACAGCGCCGCCAACAGCGCCTGCGGGGACTGCGGCCACAGCACGGATATTGGGGGGACGGGGGGATATTGGGGGGATATTGGGGGGACGGGGGGGATGGGGGGGATGTTGGGGGATGGGGGGGGTATTGGGGGGATATTGGGGGGACAGGGAGGATATTGGGGGGATGGGGGAAGGGGGGATATTGGGGGGACAGGGGGGATATTGGGGGGATATTGGGGGGATGGGGGGATATTGGGGGGACGGGGGGGACGGGGGGGATGTTGGGGGATGGGGGGGGTATTGGGGGGATATTGGGGGACAGGGGGGATATTGGGGGGACGGGAGGGATATTGGGGGGATATTGGGGGGATGGGGGGATATTGGGGGGACAGGGGGGACGGGGGGGATGTTGGGGGATGGGGGGGTATTGGGGGGATATTGGGGGACAGTGGGGATATTGGGGGGACAGGGGGGATGTTGGGGGGATGTTGGGGGACGGGGGGATGTTGGGGGGATGTTGGGGGACAGGGGGGATGTTGGGGGGACAGAGGGGGGAAAGGGGGGATATTGGGGGGACGGGGGGATATTGGGGGGACGGGGGGGACGGGGGGGATGTTGGGGGGATGGGGGGAGTATTGGGGGGATATTGGGGGACAGGGGGGATATTGGGGGGACAGGAGGGATGTTGGGGGGATGTTGGGGGACAGGGGGGATGTTGGGGGGACAGAGGGGGGAAAGGGGGGATATTGGGGGGACGGGGGGATATTGGGGGGACGGGGGAGATGCTGGGGGGATGGGGGGGATATTGGGGGGATATTGGGGGACAGGGGGGATATTGGGGGGACAGGGGGGATATTGGGGGGACAGGGGGGATGTTGGGGGGACGGGGGATATTGGGGGGATGGGGGGAAGGGGGATATTGGGGGGACAGGGGGGATGTTGGGGGGATGTTGGGGGACAGGGGGGATGTTGGGGGGACAGAGGGGGGAAAGGGGGGATATTGGGAGGACCGGGGGGATACTGGGAGGACGGGGGGGAAGGGGGGGATGTTGGGGGGATGGGGGGGGTATTGGGGGGATATTGGGGGACACGGCGGATATTGGGGGGACAGGGGGGATGTTGGGGGGATGTTGGGGGACAGGGGGATATTGGGGGGACGGGGGGGACGGGGGGGATGTTGGGGGGATGGGGGGGATATTGGGGGGACAGGGGGGATATTGGGGGGACAGGGGGGATATTGGGGGGATGGGGGGAAGGGGGATATTGGGGGGACAGGGGGGATATTGGGGGGATATTGGGGGGATGGGGGGATATTGGGGGGACGGGGGGATGTTGGGGGGATGGGGGGGGTATTGGGATATTGGGGGGACGGGGGGATATTGGGGGGACAGGGGGGATGTTGGGGGGATGTTGGGGGACAGGGGGGATGTTGGGGGGACAGAGGGGGGGAAGGGGGGATATTGGGGGGACAGGGAGGATATTGGGGGGATGGGGGAAGGGGGGATATTGGGGGGACAGGGGGGATATTGGGGGGATATTGGGGGGACGGGGGGGACGGGGGGGATGTTGGGGGGATGGGGGGATACTGGGGGGACGGGAGGGATATTGGGACGGGTGGGGACACGGGGGATATTGGGGGGACAGGGGGGGAAAGGGGGGATATTGGGGGGACAGCGGGGATATTGGGGGGATATTGGGGGGACGAGGGGAGTATTGGGGGATATTGGGGGGACGGGGGGGTATTGGGGGGCTATTGGGGGACAGGGGGGATATTGGGGGGATGTTGGGGGACAGGGGGGATATTGGGGGGACATTGGAGGGGACGGGGGATATTGGGGGGATGTTGGGAGACAGGGGGGATATTGGGGGGACATTGGAGGGGACGGGGAATATTGGGGGGACGGGGGGGATATTGGGGGGATATTGGGGGGATATTGGGGGACGGGGGGGATATTGGGGGGACAGGGGGGGACACTGGGGGGCAACATGAGGGGACACGGGGGGATATTGGGGGGACATCATTTGGGGGACATGGGGGGATATTGGGGGGCAACACGGGGGGACATTGGGGGACACCACTGAGGAACATTGGGGGGACATGTGGGGGACACAGGGAGGACATGGGGGGACACTGGGGGGACATTGGGGGGACGTTGGGGACATTGGGGGGACAGTGGGGGGACAGTGGGGTGATGTTGGGGTGACATTGGGGCGCTATGGAGGGACACTGGGGGAGACATTGGGGTGACACATGGGGACATGGGGGAGACATGGGGTGACATTGGGGTGACATTGGGGTGACATTGGGGTGACATTGGGGTGACACGGGGTACACTGGGGTGACATCGGGGTGACACTGAGGGACACTGGGGTGACATTGGGGTGCTATGGGGTGACATTGGGGGTACACTGGGGGGACATTGGGGGGATATGGGGTGACATTGGGGTGACATCGGGGTGACACTGGGTGACATTGGGGTGACACTGGGGGACATCGGGGTGACACTGGGTGACACTGGGGTGACACTGGGTGACACTGGGGGACATCGGGGTGACACTGGGTGACATTGGGGTGACATTGGGGTGACACTGGGGGACATCGGGGTGACACTGGGTGACATTGGAGTGACACTGGGGTGACATTGGGGTGACACTGGGGGACATCGGGGTGACACTGGGTGACACTGGGGTGACACTGGGGTGACACTGGGTGACACTGGGGGACATCGGGGTGACACTGGGTGACATTGGGGTGACATTGGGGTGACACTGGGGGACATCGGGGTGACACTGGGTGACACTGGGGTGACACTGGGGTGACACTGGGGGACATCGGGGTGACACTGGGTGACATTGGGGTGACATTGGGGTGACATTGGGGTGACACTGGGTGACATTGGGGTGACATTGGGGTGACATTGGGGTGACACTGGGGGACATCGGGGTGACACTGGGTGACACTGGGGTGACACTGGGGTGACACTGGGTGACACTGGGGGACATCGGGGTGACACTGGGTGACATTGGGGTGACATTGGGGTGACACTGGGGGACATCGGGGTGACACTGGGTGACATTGGAGTGACACTGGGGTGACATTGGGGTGACACTGGGGGACATCGGGGTGACACTGGGTGACACTGGGGTGACACTGGGGTGACACTGGGTGACACTGGGGGACATCGGGGTGACACTGGGTGACATTGGGGTGACATTGGGGTGACACTGGGGGACATCGGGGTGACACTGGGTGACACTGGGGTGACACTGGGGTGACACTGGGGGACATCGGGGTGACACTGGGTGACATTGGGGTGACATTGGGGTGACATTGGGGTGACACTGGGGGACATCGGGGTGACACTGGGGTGACACTGGGTGACACTGGGGGACATCGGGGTGACACTGGGTGACATTGGGGTGACATTGGGGTGACACTGGGGGATATCGGGGTGACACTGGGGGACATTGGGTGACTCTGGGTGACACTGGGGTGACACTGGGTGACACTGGGGGACATTGGGGTGACACTGGGTGACATTGGGGTGACACTGGGGTGACATGGGGTGACACTGGGGTGACATTGGGTGACATTGGGGTGACATTGGGGTGACACTGGGGGACATCGGGGTGACATCGGGGTGACACTGGGTGACATTGGGGTGACACTGGGGTGACATGGGGTGACATTGGGGTGACACTGGGGTGACATTGGGGCGCTATGGGGTGACACTGGGGCGCTGTGGGGTGACATTGGGGCGCTATGGGGCGCTATGGGGTGACATTGGGGCACTATGGGGTGCTGTGGGGTGACATTGGGGCGCTATGGGGCGCTGTGGGGCGCTGTGGGGTGACACTGGGGCGCTGTGGGGTGACATTGGGGCGCTATGGGGCGCTGTGGGGTGACATTGGGGTGCTATGGGGCGCTGTGGGGCGCTGTGGGGCGCTGTGGGGTGACACTGGGGCGCTGTGGGGTGACATTGGGGCGCTGTGGGGTGACATTGGGGCGCTATGGGGCGCTATGGGGTGACATTGGGGCACTATGGGGCGCTGTGGGGTGACATTGGGGCGCTATGGGGCGCTGTGGGGCGCTGTGGGGTGACACTGGGGCGCTGTGGGGTGACATTGGGGCGCTATGGGGCGCTGTGGGGTGACATTGGGGCGCTATGGGGCGCTGTGGGGCGCTGTGGGGCGCTGTGGGGTGACACTGGGGCGCTGTGGGGTGACATTGGGGCGCTGTGGGGTGACATTGGGGCGCTATGGGGCGCTGTGGGGTGACACTGGGGCGCTGTGGGGTGACATTGGGGCGCTATGGGGCGCTGTGGGGTGACATTGGGGTGCTATGGGGCGCTGTGGGGTGACATTGGGGCGCTATGGGGCGCAGTGGGGCGCTGTGGGGCTCACATGTTCCTGCTGCAGGCGCCGGTGCTCCTCCATGAGCGCCTCCAACTGCTGCCAGAACTGCTCTCTGCCCCACAGCGACCCACAGAGACCCACAGTGACCCACAGCGCCCCATAGCGCCCCACAGAGACCCACAGTGACCCACAGCGCCCCATAGCGCCCCACAGAGACCCACAGTGACCCACAGCGCCCCATAGGGACCCACAGAGACCCACAGTGACCCACAGCGCCCCATAGCGCCCCATAGGGACCCACAGAGACCCACAGTGACCCACAGCGCCCCATAGCGCCCCACAGAGACCCACAGTGACCCACAGCGCCCCATAGCGCCCCACAGAGACCCACAGTGACCCACAGAGCCCCATAGCGCCCCACAGAGACCCATACCGCCCCACAGAGACCCACAGTGACCCACAGCGCCCCATAGGGACCCACAGAGACCCACAGTGACCCACAGCGCCCCATAGGGACCCACAGAGACCCACAGTGACCCACAGTGACCCACAGAGCCCCATAGCGCCCCACAGAGACCCACAGTGACCCACAGTGCCCCATAGGGACCCACAGAGACCCACAGTGACCCACAGCGCCCCACAGCGCCCCATAGCGCCCCACAGAGACCCACAGTGACCCACAGCGCCCCATAGGGACCCACAGAGACCCACAGTGACCCACAGCGCCCCATAGCGCCCCACAGAGACCCACAGTGACCCACAGCGCCCCATAGCGCCCCACAGAGACCCACAGTGACCCACAGCGCCCCATAGGGACCCACAGAGACCCACAGTGACCCACAGAGACCCAAAGTGATCCACAGCGCCCCACAGAGACCCACAGCACCCCACAGCGCCCCATAGCGCCCCACAGAGACCCACAGTGACCCACAGCACCCCATAGGGACCCACAGAGACCCACAGTGCCCCATAGCGCCCCACAGTGCCCCACAGAGACCCACAGCGCCCACATAATGCCCCATAGAGATCCCATAGCGCCCCATAGCGACCCACGGAGACCCACAACAACCCATAGTGACCCACAGCGCCCCACAGCGCCCATGTGCGCCCCACAGCACCCCATAGAGACCCATAGTGACCCACAGCGCCCACATAGCACCCCATAGAGATCCCACAGCGCCCCACAGCGCCCCACAGAGACCCAGTGACCCACAGCGCCCCATAGTGCCCCACAGCGACCCACAGAGACCCACAGTGACCCACAGCGCCCACATAGCACCCCATAGAGATCCCATAGCGCCCCATAGCGCCCCATAGAGACCCACAACAACCCATAGTGACCCACAGCGCCCCATAGCGCCCCATAGAGACCCATAGTGACCCACAGCGCCCACACAGCGCCCCATAGAGATCCCATAGCGCCCCACAGCACCTCATAGAGACCCAGAGTGACCCACAGCACCCCATAGTGCCCCACAGCGACCCACAGAGACCCACAGTGACCCACAGCGCCCACATAGCACCCCATAGAGATCCCATAGCGCCCCATAGCGCCCCATAGAGACCCACAACAACCCATAGTGACCCACAGCGCCCCATAGCACCCCATAGAGACCCATAGTGACCCACAGCGCCCACATAGCGCCCCATAGAGATCCCATAGCGCCCCATAGCACCCCATAGACACCCATAGTGACCCACAGCGCCCCACAGCGCCCCATAGCGCCCCACAGCACCCCATAGAGACCCATAGTGCCCCACAGGGCCCCACAGCGCCCCATAGCGCCCCACAGCACCCCATAGAGACCCATAGTGACCCACAGCGCCCACATAGCACCCCATAGAGATCCCATAGCGCCCCATAGCGACCCACAGAGACCCCACAATGTCCCCAGGACCCCACAATGACCCCAGTGAATCCAATGACCCCACACTGACCCCACACTGATCCCACTGACCCCACGCTGACCCCACGCTGACCCCACACTGACCCCACGCTGACCCCACAATGACCCCACACTGACCCACTGACCCCACAATGACCCCAGTGAATCCAATGACCCCACACTGACCCCACACTGACCCCTCTGACCCCATAGTGACCCCACACTGACCCCACACTGACCCCACACTGACCCCAGTGACCCCATGCTGACCCCAGTGACCCCACTGACCCCACGTTGACCCCACACTGACCTCAGTGACCCCACAGTGACACCACTGACCCCACACTGACCCCACGCTGACCCCAGTGACCCCACGCTGACCCCACAGTAACCCCTCTGACCCCACACTGACCTCATGCTGACCCCACGCTGACCCCAGTGACCCCACACTGACCCCACGCTGACCACAGTGACCTCAGTAACCCCACAGTGACCCCAGTGACCCCACAGTGACCCCAGTGACCCCACAGTGACACCACTGACCCCACGCTGACCTCACGCTGACCCCAGTGACCCCACGCTGACCCCAGTGACCCCACGCTGACCCCACAATGACCCCAGTGACCCCACAGTGACACCACTGACCCCACAGTGAGCCCAGTGACCCCACAGTGACCTCACAGTGACCCCACAGTGACCCCACACTGACCCCAGTGACCCCATGCTGACCCCACTGACCCCACAGTGAGCCCAGTGACCCCACGCTGACCCCAGTGACCCCACGCTGACCCCACGCTGACCCCAGTAACCCCACGCTGACCCCACAGTGACCCCTCTGACCCCACACTGACCTCACGCTGACCCCACGCTGACCCCAGTGACCCCACGCTGACCCCACGCTGACCCCACGCTGACCCCACACTGACCCCAGTGACCTCAGTAACCCCAGTAACCCCACGCTGACCCCACAGTGACCCCTCTGACCCCACACTGACCTCACGCTGACCCCACGCTGACCCCACGCTGACCCCAGTGACCCCACGCTGACCCCAGTGACCCCACACTGACCCCACGCTGACCCCACTGACCCCACGCTGACCCCACAATGACCCCAGTGACCCCACAGTGACACCACTGACCCCACGCTGAACCCAGTGACCCCACGTTGACCCAACGCTGACCCCACACTGACCCCACACTGACCCCACACTGACCCCACACTGACCCCAGTGACGCCACGCTGACCCCAGCAACCCCACGCTGACCCCTCTGACCCCACGCTGACCCCACACTGACCCCACGCTGACCCCTCTGACCCCACGCTGACCCCACGCTGACCCCAGTGACCCCACGCTGACCCCACGCTGACCCCACGCTGACCCCTCTGACCCCACGCTGACCCCACGCTGACCCCTCTGACCCCATGCTGACCCCACGCTGACCCCAGTGACCCCACGCTGACCCCACGCTGACCCCACACTGACCCCACGCTGACCCCAGTGACCCCACGCTGACCCCAGTGACCCCACGCTGACCCCACGCTGACCCCACTGACCCCACACTGACCCCACAATGACCCCAGTGACCCCACAGTGACACCACTGACCCCACGCTGACCCCAGTGATTCCACGCTGACCCCTCTGACCCCATGCTGACCCCACACTGACCCCAGTGACCCCACGCTGACCCCACGCTGACCCCTCTGACCCCATGCTGACCCCACGCTGACTCCTCTGACCCCACACTGACCTCACGCTGACCCCACGCTGACCCCAGTGACCCCACGCTGACCCCACGCTGACCCCAGTGACCCCACGCTGACCCCAGTGACCCCACACTGACCCCACGCTGACCCCACACTGACCCCACTGACCCCACACTGACCCCAGTGACCCCACAGTGACACCACTGACCCCACGCTGACCCCAGTGACCCCACGTTGACCCCACGCTGACCCCACGCTGACCCCACACTGACCCCAGTGACCCCATGCTGACCCCACGCTGACCCCTCTGACCCCATGCTGACCCCACGCTGACTCCTCTGACCCCATGCTGACCCCACGCTGACCCCAGTGATTCCACGCTGACCCCTCTGACCCCATGCTGACCCCACACTGACCCCAGTGACCCCACGCTGACCCCACGCTGACCCCACGCTGACCCCATGCTGACCCCACGCTGACCCCACGCTGACCCCAGTGACCCCACGCTGACCCCAGTGACCCCACGCTGACCCCACACTGACCCCACGCTGACCCCACGCTGACCCCATGCTGACCCAACGCTGACCCCACACTGACCCCACGCTGACCCCACGCTGACCCCAGTGACCCCACGCTGACCCCACGCTGACCCCACGCTGACCCCACACTGACCCCACGCTGACCCCACGCTGACCCCAGTGACCCCACGCTGACCCCAGTGACCCCACGCTGACCCCTCTGACCCCATGCTGACCCCACACTGACCCCAGTGACCCCACGCTGACCCCACACTGACCCCACGCTGACCCCACGCTGACCCCACGCTGACCCCAGTGACCCCACGCTGACCCCAGTGACCCCACGCTGACCCCACGCTGACCCCACGCTGACCCCACGCTGACCCCACACTGACCCCACGCTGACCCCAGTGACCCCACGCTGACCCCAGTGACCCCACGCTGACCCCACACTGACCCCACAATGACCCCAGTGACCCCACAGTGACACCACTGACCCCACAGTGAGCCCAGTGACCCCACAGTGACCTCACAGTGACCCCAGTGACCCCACACTGACCCCAGTGACCCCATGCTGACCCCACTGACCCCACGCTGACCCCAGTGACCCCACGCTGACCCCACGCTGACCCCAGTGACCCCACACTGACCCCACGCTAACCCCAGTAACCCCACGCTGACCCCACAGTGACCCCTCTGACCCCACACTGACCTCACGCTGACCCCACGCTGACCCCAGTGACCCCACGCTGACCCCAGTGACCCCACACTGACCCCACGCTGACCCCACACTGACCCCACTGACCCCACACTGACCCCACAATGACCCCAGTGACCCCACAGTGACACCACTGACCCCACGCTGACCCCAGTGACCCCACGCTGACCCCACGACCCCACACTGACCCCACACTGACCCCAGTGACGCCACGCTGACCCCAGTGACCCCACGCTGACCCCACAATGACCCCAGTGACCCCACAGTGACACCACTGACCCCACAGTGAGCCCAGTGACCCCACAGTGACCTCACAGTGACCCCAGTGACCCCACACTGACCCCAGTGACCCCATGCTGACCCCACTGACCCCACACTGACCCCACAATGACCCCACTGACCCCACACTGACCTCACGCTGACCCCACGCTGACCCCAGTGACCCCACGCTAACCCCACGCTGACCCCAGTGACCCCACACTGACCCCACACTGACCCCAGTGACCTCAGTAACCCCAGTAACCCCACGCTGACCCCACAGTGACCCCTCTGACCCCACACTGACCTCACGCTGACCCCACGCTGACCCCACGCTGACCCCAGTGGCCCCACGCTGACCCCACGCTGACCCCAGTGACCCCACGCTGACCCCAGTGACCCCACACTGACCCCACAATGACCCCAGTGACCCCACAGTGACACCACTGACCCCACGCTGACCCCAGTGACCCCACGTTGACCCCACGCTGACCCCACACTGACCCCAGTGACGCCACGCTGACCCCAGCAACCCCACGCTGACCCCTCTGACCCCACGCTGACCCCAGTGACCCCACACTGACCCCACGCTGACCCTAGTGACCCCATGCTGACCCCAAAGTAACCCCTCTAACCCCACACTGACCTCACGCTGACCCCACGCTGACCCCATGCTGACCCCACGCTGACCCCAGTGACCCCACGGTGACCCCAGTGACCCCACGCTGACCCCACGCTGACCCCACACTGACCCCACGCTGACCCCACGCTGACCCCATGCTGACCCCACGCTGACCCCACGGTTGCGGACCTGTGCTCCCTTTGCGCGTGGCGGAGTTGTCCCCGCTGCTGCCCCGCCCCCTCCAGGTGGCGCTGCCGCCCCACGCACAGCTGGCGCCGTCTGCGGGGTCAGGGGTCAAGGGTCAGGGGTCAGAGGTCAGGGACAGGGGTCAGAGGTCAGCGATAGGGGTCAGGCGTCAGGAACTGGGGTCAGGGGTCAGCGATAGGGGTCAGAAACTGGGGTCAGAGGTCAGAGGTCAGTGATAGGGGTCAGGAATTGGGGTCAGGGGTCAGAGGTCAGCGATAGGGGTCAGGAATTGGGGTCAGGGGTCAGAGGTCAGCAATAGGGGTCAGGAACTGGGGTCAGGGGTCAGAGGTCAGCGATAGGGGTCAGGAATTGGGGTCAGGGGTCAGAGGTCAGCAATAGGGGTCAGGAATTGGGGTCAGGGGTCAGCAGTAGGGGTCAGAGGTCATGGTCAAGAAGTGGGGTCAGAGGTCAGGAATGAGGGTCAGGGGTCAGGAACTGGGGTCAGGGGCCAGAGGTCAGCGATATGGGTCAGGGGTCAGAGGTCAGGGGACAGTTATTTTGGCCAGGGGTCTACACTCGGGGTCAGGAATAGGGGTCAGAAAGTCAAAGGTCAGGAGTCAGAAGACGGTATCAGAGGTCAGAGGTCAGAGGTCATGGTCAGGAACTGGGGTCAGGGGTCAGAGGTCAGGGATTCAGGAAGTGGGGTCAGAAGGTCAAAGGTCAGGGGTCAGAACATGGCATCAGGAGTCAGGGGTCAGAGGTCATGGTCAGGAACGGGTCTGGGGTCAGAGGTCATGGATTCAGGAAGTGGGGTCAGAAGGTCAAAGGTCAGGGGTAGGGAAGTGGGGTCAGAGGTCTGGAACTAGGGTCAGGGGTCAGAAGTTGGTATCAGAGGTCAGAGGTCAGGGGTCAGGGGTCAGGGCTGCCCCCCACTGACCTTTGACCTTCGGCCTCCACTTCCTGCCAGCGCCACCTCGCCGTGCGCAGCGCCTCTGGAGAGGGGGGAGGGGCGGCAGTGCCACACGGGGGGGGGACAGTCACGGACGGGGGGGACACGGGGGGACACTGAGGGGTGGGGGGGACACGGGGGGGACACTGAGGGATGGGGGGGACACGGGAGGACAATGAGGGGTGGGGGGGACACGGGGGGACAATGAGGGGTGGGGGGACACGGGGGGACATTGAGGGGTGGGGGGGACACGGGGGACAATGAGGGGTGGGGGGACACGGGGGGGACACGGGGGGACACTGAGGGGTGGGGGGACACGGGGGGACATTGAGGGGTGGGGGGGACACGGGGGGGACACTGAGGGATGGGGGGGACACGGGAGGACAATGAGGGACAGGGGGGACATGGGGGGGACAGTCAGGGACAGGGGGGACACGGGGGACACTGAGGGACAGGGAGGACACGGGGGACACTGAGGGGTGGGGGGGACACGGGGGGACAATGAGGGGTGGGGGGACACGGGGGGACGCTGAGGGATGGGGGGACACGGGGGGACATTGAGGGGTGGGGGGACACGGGGGGACACTGAGGGATGGGGGGGACACGGGGGGACATTGAGGGGTGGGGGGGACACGGGGGGACATTGAGGGGTGGGGGGACACGGGGGACAATGAGGGATGGGGGGACACGGGGGGACACTGAGGGGTGGGGGGACACGGGGGGGACACTGAGGGGCGGGGGGGACACGGGAGGACAATGAGGGGTGGGGGGACACGGGGGGACATTGAGGGGTGGGGGGGACACGGGGGGGACACTGAGGGACAGGGGGGACACGGGGGGACAATGAGGGGTGGGGGGACACGGGGGGGACACTGAGGGATGGGGGGACACGGGGGGGACACTGAGGGACAGGGGGGACACGGGGGGACAATGAGGGGTGGGGGGACATGGGGGGACAATGAGGGGTGGGGGGACACGGGGGGACACTGAGGGGTGGGGGGACACGGGGGGGACACTGAGGGGCGGGGGGGACACGGGAGGACAATGAGGGGTGGGGGGACACGGGGGGACAATGAGGGGTGGGGGGACACGGGGGGACAATGAGGGGTGGGGGGACACGGGGGACACTGAGGGATGGGGGGACACGGGGGGACAATGAGGGGTGGGGGGACACGGGGGACACTGAGGGACGGGGGGACACGGAGGGGACACAAGGGATGAAACGGGGGGTGACACGGGGGGTGACATGGGGCGGTGACACGGGGGGGACTGGGGGTGACACGGGGGATGACACTGACAGACACAGGGGGGGAATGAGGGGGGAGGGGACAGGGTGGGGGAGGGGACATGGTGGGGGAGGGGCCAGGGGGAGGGGCCAGGGGGAAGGGGACACAGTGTGCGGGAGGGGACACGGTGGGGGAGGGGACGGTGGGGGAGGGGACGGTGGGGGGGAGGGGACACGGTGGGGGAGGGGACAGTGGGGGAGGGGCCGGTGGGGGAGGGGCCGGTGGGGGAGGGGACAGGGTGGGGGAGGGGATGATGGGGGAGGGGACAGGGTGGGGGAGGGGACAGGGTGGGGGAGGGGATGGTGGGGGGGAGGGGACACGGTGGGGGAGGGGACAGGGTGGGGGAGGGGCCGGTGGGGGAGGGGCAGGGGGTGGGGGAGGGGATGGTGGGGGAGGGGACAGGGGTGGGGGAGGGGATGGTGGGGGAGGGGACAGGGTGGGGGAGGGGCCGGTGACCTTGCTGCTGCCGCCACAGCAGCTCCATGTCCTGCTCCTGCTGCTCCACTGCGGGGACGCGGTGATATTATGGGATGGCCCCGCGTCACCAACACGGGCTGTCCCCGCGCGTGCTATTATGGGATGGCGGCACTCACGCTGCTCCACGTGGCGCTGCAGTTCCGCGCTGCGCTGCTGGGCCACGGCCACGGACACTGCCGACACCTCGCACGCTGACACCGGGACAGCGTGGGGACACGGGGACAGCGTGGGGACATGGGGACAGCGGGGGGACAGTGTGGGGACAGTGTGGGGACAGCGTGGGGACACGGGGACAGCGTGGGGACAGTGTGGGGACAGCGTGGGGACAGTGTGGGGACAGTGTGGGGACAGCGTGAGGACATGGGGACAGCGTGGGGACAGCGTGGGGACAGTGTGGGGACACGGGGACAGTGTGGGGACAGTGTGGGGACATGAGGACAGCGTGGGGACAGCGCGGGGACAGCGTGAGGACATGGGGACAGCGTGGGGACATGGGGACAGCGTGGGGACAGCGTGGGGACACGGGGACAGTGTGGGGACACTGTGGGGACAGCGTGGGGACAGCGTGAGGACATGGGGACAGCGTGGGGACACGGGGGCAGCGTGGGGACAGTGTGGGGACACGGGGACAGTGTGGGGACAGTGTGGGGACATGAGGACTGCGTGGGGACAGCGCGGGGACAGCATGAGGACATGGGGACAGCGTGGGGACAGTGTGGGGACAGCGTGGGGACAGTGTGGGGACAGCGTGGGGACAGCGTGAGGACATGGGGACAGCGTGAGGACATGGGGACAGCGTGGGGACACGGGGACAGCGTGGGGACAGCGTGAGGACATGGGGACAGCGTGGGGACAGCGTGAGGACATGGGGACAGCGTGGGGACACGGGGACAGCGTGGGGACAGCGTGGGGACACGGGGACAGCGTGGGGACACGGGGACAGCGTGGGGACAGCGCGGGGACAGCGTGGGGACAGCGTGAGGACATGGGGACAGCGTGGGGACATGGGGACAGCGTGGGGACAGCGTGGGGACACAGGGACAGCGTGGGGAGAGCGCGGGGACAGCGTGGGGACACGGGGACAGCGTGGGGACATGGGGACAGCGTGGGGACACGGGGACAGCGTGGGGACAGCGCGGGGACAGCGTGGGGACAGCGTGAGGACACGGGGACAGTGTGGGGACAGCGTGAGGACATGGGGACAGCGTGGGGACAGCGTGGGGACACCGGGACAGCGTGGGGACACGGGGACAGCGTGGGGACAGCGTGAGGACATGGGGACAGCGTGGGGACACGGGGACAGCGTGGGGACAGTGTGGGGACACAGGGACAGTGTGGGGACAGCGTGAGGACATGGGGACAGCGTGGGGACACGGGGACAGCGTGGGGACAGCGTGGGGACACAGGGACAGCGTGGGGACACGGGGACAGCGTGGGGACAGCGTGGGGACACAGGGACAGCGTGGGGACACGGGGACAGCGTGGGGACAGCGTGGGGACACGGGGACAGCGTGGGGACAGCGTGGGGACAGTGTGGGGACAGTGTGGGGACACGGGGACAGTGTGGGGACACGGGGACAGTGTGGGGACAGTGCGGGGACATGAGGACAGCGTGGGGACAGCGCGGGGACAGCGTGAGGACATGGGGACAGCGTGGGGACATGGGGACAGCGTGGGGACAGCGTGGGGACACGGGGACAGTGTGGGGACACTGTGGGGACAGCGTGGGGACAGTGTGGGGACAGCGTGGGGACAGCGTGAGGACATGGGGACAGCGTGGGGACACAGGGACAGCGTGGGGAGAGCGCGGGGACAGCATGGGGACACGGGGACAGCGTGGGGACAGTGTGAGGACACGGGGATAGCGTGGGGACAGCGTGAGGACATGGGGACAGCGTGGGGACAGTGTGGGGACAGTGTGGGGACAGTGTGGGGACAGCGTGGGGACACGGGGACACTGTGGGGACACGGGGACGCTGTGGGACACAGGGACATCATGGGGACACGGGGACAGTGTGGGGACATGGGGACACTGTGGGGACACGGGGACAGCGTGGGGACATGGGGACAGCATGGGGACAATGTGGGCACACGGGGACACTGTGGGGACAGCGTGGGGACATGGGGACAGTGTAGGGACATGGGGACAGCGTGGGGACACTGTGGGGACATGGGGACAGTGTGCGGACACGGGGACAGCGTGGGGACACGGGGACACTACAGAGACATGGGGACATGAGGACATGGGGACATCGTGGGGACACGGGGACACTGTGGGGACACGGGGACACTGTGGGACATGGGGACACTGTGGGACATGGGGACACTGTGGGGACATGGGGACACTGTGGGACATGGGGACACTGTGGGACATGGGGACACTGTGGGACATGGGGACACTGTGGGACATGGGGACATCACAGGGACATGGGGACACTGTGGGACATGGGGACATGAGGACATGGGGACACTGTGGGGACATGGGGACACTGTGGGACATGGGGACATCACAGGGACATGGGGACACTGTGGGACATGGGGACACTGTGGGGACATGGGGACACTGTGGGACATGGGGACATCACAGGGACATGGGGACACTGTGGGGACACGGGGACACTATGGGACATGGGGACACTGTGGGACATGGGGACACTGTGGGGACATGGGGACACTGTGGGGACACGGGGACACTGTGGGACATGGGGACATGAGGACATGGGGACACTGTGGGACATGGGGACACTGTGGGACATGGGGACACTGTGGGGACACGGGGACACTGTGGGACATGGGGACATGAGGACATGGGGACACTGTGGGACATGGGGACATCACAGGGACATGGGGACACTGTGGGGACACGGGGACATCATGGGGACAGGGGGACACTGTGGGGACAGGGGGACACTGTGGGACATGGGGGCACTGTGGGGACACGGGGACACTGTGGGACATGGGGACACTGTGGGGACACGGGGACACTGTGGGGACACGGGGACACTGTGGGACATGGGGACACTGTGGGACATGGGGACACTGTGGGACATGGGGACACTGTGGGACATGGGGACATGAGGACATGGGGACACTGTGGGGACACGGGGACACTGTGGGACATGGGGACATGAGGACACGGGGACACTGTGGGGACACGGGGACATCATGGGGACAGGGGGACACTGTGGGGACATGGGGACACTGTGGGGACATGGGGACACTGTGGGACATGGGGACACTGTGGGGACACGGGGACACTGTGGGGACACGGGGACACTGTGGGACATGGGGACACTGTGGGACATGGGGACACTGTGGGGACATGGGGACACTGTGGGACATGGGGACATGAGGACATGGGGACACTGGGACATGGGGACACTGTGGGGACATGGGGACACTGTGGGACATGGGGACATGAGGACATGGGGACACTGTGGGACATGGGGACATGAGGACATGGGGACATCACAGGGACATGGGGACACTGTGGGACATGGGGACATGAGGACATGGGGACATCACAGGGACATGGGGACACTGTGGGGACACGGGGACACTGTGGGGACATGGGGACACTGTGGGGACATGGGGACACTGTGGGGACACGGGGACACTGTGGGGACATGGGGACATGAGGACATGGGGACACTGTGGGACATGGGGACACTGTGGGACATGGGGACACTGTGGGACATGGGGACATGAGGACATGGGGACACTGTGGGACATGGGGACACTGTGGGACATGGGGACATGAGGACAGGGGGACACTGTGGGGACATGGGGACACTGTGGGACATGGGGACACTGTGGGGACATGGGGACACTGTGGGACATGGGGACATGAGGACATGGGGACACTGTGGGACACGGGGACATCACAGGGACATGGGGACACTGTGGGGACACGGGGACACTGTGGGGACATGGAGACATCATGGGGACATGGGGACACTGTGGGACATGGGGACATGAGGACATGGGGACACTGTGGGACATGGGGACACTGTGGGGACAGGGGGACACTGTGGGGACATGGGGACACTGTGGGGACATGGGGACAGTGTGGGACATGGGGACACTGTGGGGACACGGGGACACTGTGGGGACACGGGGACACTGTGGGACATGGGGACACTGGGGACACGGGGACACTGTGGGACACGGGGACACTGTGGGACATGGGGACATGAGGACATGGGGACATCGTGGGGACACGGGGACATCATGGGGACATGGGGACACTGTGGGGACATGGGGACACTGTGGGGACATGGGGACAGTGTGGGACATGGGGACACTGTGGGACATGGGGACACTGTGGGACATGGGGACACTGTGGGGACACGGGGACACTGTGGGACATGGGGACACTGTGGGGACACGGGGACACTGTGGGGACACGGGGACATCATGGGGACATGGGGACACTGTGGGGACATGGGGACACTGTGGGGACATGGGGACAGTGTGGGACATGGGGACACTGTGGGGACACGGGGACACTGTGGGACATGGGGACATCACAGGGACATGGGGACACTGTGGGACATGGGGACATGAGGACACGGGGACACTGTGGGACATGCGGACATCACAGGGACATGGGGACACTGTGGGGACAGGGGGACACTGTGGGGACAGGGGGACACTGTGGGACACGGGGACACTGTGGGGACATGGGTACACTGTGGGACATGGGGACACTGTGGGGACATGGGGACATGAGGACATGGGGACACTGTGGGACATGGGGACACTGTGGGACATGGGGACACTGTGGGGACATGGGGACACTGTGGGACATGGGGACACTGTGGGACATGGGGACACTGTGGGGACACGGGGACACTGTGGGACATGGGGACATCACAGGGACATGGGGACACTGTGGGACATGGGGACATGAGGACACGGGGACACTGTGGGACATGCGGACATCACAGGGACATGGGGACACTGTGGGGACACGGGGACACTGTGGGGACATGGGGACATCACAGGGACACTGTGGGGACACTGTGGGGACAGGGGGACACTGTGGGACATGGGGACACTGTGGGGACAGGGGGACACTGTGGGACACGGGGACACTGTGGGGACATGGGGACACTGTGGGACATGGGGACACTGTGGGGACATGGGGACAGTGTGGGACATGGGGACACTGTGGGGACATGGGGACAGTGTGGGACATGGGGACACTGTGGGACATGGGGACATGAGGACATGGGGACACTGTGGGACATGGGGACACTGTGGGACATGGGGACACTGTGGGGACATGGGGACACTGTGGGACATGGGGACACTGTGGGGACATGGGGACATGAGGACATGGGGACACTGTGGGACATGGGGACACTGTGGGACACGGGGACACTGTGGGGACATGGGGACATGAGGACACGGGGACACTGTGGGACATGGGGACACTGTGGGACACGGGGACACTGTGGGACATGGGGACACTGTGGGGACACGGGGACACTGTGGGGATATGGGGACATGAGGACATGGGGACACTGTGGGGACATGGGGACACTGTGGGGACATGGGGACACTGTGGGACATGGGGACATGAGGACATGGGGACACTGTGGGACATGGGGACACTGTGGGACATGGGGACATGAGGACATGGGGACACTGTGGGACATGGGGACACTGTGGGACATGGGGACACTGTGGGACACGGGGACACTGTGGGGACACGGGGACACTGTGGGACATGGGGACACTGTGGGGACACGGGGACACTGTGGGACATGGGGACACTATGGGACATGGGGACACTGTGGGGACACGGGGACACTGTGGGACATGGGGACATCACAGGGACATGGGGACACTGTGGGACATGGGGACATGAGGACATGGGGACACTGTGGGGACACGGGGACACTGTGGGACATGGGGACACTGGGGACACGGGGACACTGTGGGACACGGGGACACTGTGGGACATGGGGACACTGTGGGGACACGGGGACACTGTGGGACATGGGGACATCACAGGGACATGGGGACACTGTGGGACATGGGGACATGAGGACACGGGGACACTGTGGGACATGCGGACATCACAGGGACATGGGGACACTGTGGGGACACGGGGACACTGTGGGGACATGGGGACATCACAGGGACACTGTGGGGACACTGTGGGGACAGGGGGACACTGTGGGACATGGGGACACTGTGGGGACATGGGGACATGAGGACATGGGGACACTGTGGAACATGGGGACACTGTGGGGACATGGGGACACTGTGGGGACATGGGGACACTGTGGGACATGGGGACACTGTGGGACATGGGGACACTGTGGGGACACGGGGACACTGTGGGACATGGGGACACTGTGGGGACATGGGGACACTGTGGGGACATGGGGACAGTGTGGGACATGGGGACACTGTGGGGACATGGGGACACTGTGGGACATGGGGACATGAGGACATGGGGACACTGTGGGACATGGGGACACTGTGGGACATGGGGACACTGTGGGGACAGGGGGACACTGTGGGACATGGGGACACTGTGGGACATGGGGACATCGTGGGGACATGGGGACACTGTGGGACATGGGGACACTGTGGGACATGGGGACACTGTGGGGACATGGGGACACTGTGGGACATGGGGACATGAGGACATGGGGACACTGTGGGACATGGGGACACTGTGGGACATGGGGACACTGTGGGACATGGGGACACTGTGGGGACATGGGGACACTGTGGGACATGGGGACACTGTGGGGACATGGGGACATGAGGACATGGGGACACTGTGGGACATGGGGACACTGTGGGACATGGGGACACTGTGGGACATGGGGACACTGTGGGGACATGGGGACAGTGTGGGACATGGGGACACTGTGGGGGCACGGGGACACTGTGGGGACACGGGGACACTGTGGGACATGGGGACACTGTGGGGACATGGGGACACTGTGGGGGTCCTGTGGGTCAGTTATGGGGTGGCTGTGGGGCAGTTATGGGGCAGTTATGGGGCGGCTGTGGGGCAGCTATGGGGTGGTTATGGGGCAGCTGTGGGGCAGTTATGGGGCAGTTGTGGGGCAGCTATGGGGCAGTTGTGGGGCAGCTATGGGGCAGTTATGGGGCGGCTGTGGGGCAGCTATGGGGCAGTTATGGGGCAGCTATGGGGCAGTTGTGGGGCAGCTATGGGGCAGCTCTGGGGCAGTTGTGGGGCAGCTATGGGGCAGTTGTGGGGCAGCTATGGGGCAGCTATGGGGCAGTTGTGGGGCAGCTATGGGGCAGTTGTGGGGCAGCTATGGGGCGGTGCTCACCGCGGTGCAGAGTGCGGATCTGTGCCAGCAGCACTTCCACACTGCGGGAGCCTGAAAGAGTGGGGCGGGAACGGGGACGTGGGGACACAGGGGGACAGGGGGGGACCCATAGGGACGGGGGGGGACCCATAGGGACGGGGGGGGACACATAGGGACGTGGGGGGACCCATAGGGACAGGGGGGGGACACATAGGGACAGGGGGGACCCATAGGGACAGGGGGGGGGACACATAGGGACGGGGGGACCCATAGGGACGTGGGGGGGACCCATAGGGACGTGGGGCGGACACACAGGGACGTGGGGGGACCCATAGGGACAGGGGAGGACACATAGGGACGGGGGGGACCCATAGGGATGTGGGGGGGACCCACAGGGATGTGGGGGGGACCCATAGGGAATGGAGGGACCCATAGGGATGTGGGGGGACCCATAGGGACAGGGGAGGACACATAGGGACGTGGGGGGACCCATTGGGACGTGTGGGGACCCATAGGGACAGGGGGGGACCCATAGGGACAGGGGGGGACCCATAGGGATGTGGGGGGGACCCATAGGGACAGGGGGGGACCCATAGGGACAGGGGGGGACCCATAGGGATGTGGGGGGGACCCATAGGGACAGGGGGGGACCCATAGGGACGTGGGGGGACCCATTGGGACGTGTGGGGACCCATAGGGACAGGGGAGGACACATAGGGACGGGGGGGACCCATAGGGATGTGGGGGGGACCCACAGGGATGTGGGGGGGACCCATAGGGAATGGAGGGACCCATAGGGATGTGGGGGGGACCCATAGGGACGTGGGGGGACCCATTGGGACGGGAGGGGACACATAGGGACAGGGGGGGACACATAGGGACAGGGGGGGACCCATAGGGACGGGGGGGGACCCATAGGGACGGGAGGGGACACATAGGGACGGGGGGGGACACATAGGGACGGGGGGGACCCATAGGGACAGGGGGGGGACACACAGGGACGTGTGGGGACCCATAGGGACAGGGGAGGACACATAGGGACGGGGGGGACCCATAGGGATGTGGGGGGGACCCACAGGGATGTGGGGGGGACCCATAGGGACAGGGGGGGACCCATAGGGACGTGGGGGGACCCACTGGGACGGGAGGGGACACATAGGGACGGGGGGGACCCATAGGGATGTGGGGGGGACCCATAGGGACGGGGGGGGACCCATAGGGACGTGGGGGGACCCATAGGGACAGGGGAGGACACATAGGGACGGGGGGGACCCATAGGGATGTGGGGGGGACCCATAGGGACGGGGGGGGACCCATAGGGACGTGGGGGGACCCATAGGGACAGGGGAGGACACATAGGGACGGGGGGGACCCATAGGGATGTGGGGGGGACCCACAGGGATGTGGGGGGGACCCATAGGGAATGGAGGGACCCATAGGGATGTGGGGGGGACCCATAGGGACGTGGGGGGACCCATAGGGACAGGGGGGGACACATAGGGACGGGGGGGGACCCATAGGGACAGGGGGGGACACATAGGGACGGGGGGGGACCCATAGGGACAGGGGGGGACACATAGGGAATGGAGGGACCCATAGGGATGTGGGGGGGACCCATAGGGAATGGAGGGACCCATAGGGATGTGGGGGGGACCCACAGGGATGTGGGGGGGACCCATAGGGAATGGAGGGACCCATAGGGATGTGGGGGGGACCCATAGGGACGTGGGGGGACCCATAGGGACAGGGGGGGACACATAGGGACGGGGGGGGACCCATAGGGACAGGGGGGGACACATAGGGACGGGGGGGGACCCATAGGGACAGGGGGGGACACATAGGGACGTGGGGGACCCATAGGGACAGAGAAGGACACATAGGGATGGGGGGGGACACATAGGGACGTGGGGGGGACCCATTGGGACAGGGGGGGAACCATAGGGACGTGGGGGGGACCCATAGGGACAGGGGGGGACCCATAGGGACGTGGGGGGACCCATTGGGACGGGGGGGGACCCATAGGGATGTGGGGGGGACCCATAGGGAATGGAGGGACCCATAGGGATGTGGGGGGGACCCATAGGGAATGGAGGGACCCATAGGGATGTGGGGGGGACCCATAGGGACGTGGGGGGACCCACTGGGAAGGGAGGGGACACATAGGGACGGGGGGGGACACATAGGGACAGGGGGGGACCCATAGGGACGTGGGGGGACCCATTGGGACGGGAGGGGACACATAGGGATGGGGGGGGACACATAGGGACATGGGGGGATGTGTGGGGTGGACATGGGGACCCATAGGGGCGTGTGGGGACCCATAGGGAAACTGGGGGACGTGTGGGGTGGACATGGGGACACGTGGGGACACATGGGGATCCATAGGGACGTGTGGGGAGATGTGGGGACCCATAGGGGCGTGTGGGGTGGACATGGGGACCCATAGGGGCGTGTGGGGACCCATAGGGACGTGTGGGGTAGACATGGGGACCCATAGGGACGTGTGGGGACCCATAGGGACGTGTGGGGTGGACATGGGGACCCATAGGGGTGTGTGGGGACCCATAGGGATATGTGGGGTGGACATGGGACCCCATAGGGACGTGTGGGGTGGACATGGGGACCCATAGGGATATGTGGGGTGGACATGGGGACCCATAGGGGCGTGTGGGGACCCATAGGGATGTGTGGGGTGGACATGGGGACCCATAGGGACGTGTGGGGTGGACATGGGGACCCAAAGGGGCGTGTGGGGACCCATAGGGACGTGTGGGGTGGACATGGGGACCCATAGGGGCGTGTGGGGACCCATAGGGACACTGGGGACCCATAGGGACATGTGGGGTGGACATGGGGACCCATAGGGACGTGTGGGGTGGACATGGGGACCCATAGGGATGTGTGGGGTGGACATGGGGACCCATAGGGACGTGTGGGGTGGACATGGGGACCCAAAGGGGCGTGTGGGGACCCATAGGGACGTGTGGGGTGGACATGGGGACCCATAGGGGCGTGTGGGGACCCATAGGGACACTGGGGACCCATAGGGACATGTGGGGTGGACATGGGGACCCATAGGGACGTGTGGGGTGGACATGGGGACCCATAGGGGCGTGGGGGGACCCATAGGGACGTGTGGGGTAGACATGGGGACCCACAGGGATATGTGGGGTGGACATGGGGACCCATAGGGACATGTGGGGACCCATAGGGATATGTGGGGTGGACATGGGACCCCATAGGGACGTGTGGGGTGGACATGGGGACCCATAGGGACGTGTGGGGACCCATAGGGACGTGTGGGGTAGACATGGGGACCCATAGGGATATGTGGGGTGGACATGGGGACCCATAGGGACGTGTGGGGACCCATAGGGATATGTGGGGTGGACATGGGGACCCATAGGGGCGTGTGGGGACCCATAGGGGCGTGTGGGGTGGACATGGGACCCCATAGGGACGTGTGGGGTGGACATGGGGACCCATAGGAACGTGTGGGGACCCATAGGGGCGTGTGGGGTGGACATGGGGACCCATAGGGGCGTGGGGGGACCCATAGGGACGTGTGGGGACGTTATGGGTCCTGGGTGCCCTTTGTGGTCGATCTATGGGTCCGGGTCTCCTTATGGGTCAATCTATGGGTCCTGGGAGCCCTTTAGGGTCCATCTATGGGTCCTGGTATCCTTATGGGTCAATCTATGGGTCCTGGTATCCTTATGGGCCCATCTATGGGTCCTGGGAGCCCTTTGGGGTCCATCTATGGGTCCGGGTCTCCTTATGGGTCAATCTATGGGTCCTGGGAGCCCTTTGGAGTCGATCTATAGGTCCAGGTGTCCTTATGGGTCAATCTATGGGTCCTGGGAGCCCTTTGGGGTCGATCTATGGGTCCTGGGAACCCTTTGGGGTCGATCTATAGGTCCAGGTGTCCTTATGGGTCAATCTATGGGTCCTGGGAGCCCTTTGGGGTCGACCTATGGGTCCTGGGAGCCCTCTGGGATCCATCTATGGGTCCTGGTATCCTTATGGGTCAATCTATGGGTCCCGGGAGCCTTTTGAGATCCATCTATGGGTCCTGGGAGCCCTTTGGGGTCCATCTATGGGTCCAGGTGTCCTTATGGGTCAATCTATGGGTCCTGGGGCTGTACCTGGTGGCAGTGGGGCGGGCGTCTCCGTGTCAGCGCCGTGGGGGGGTCCTGCGGGGATGTGGGGCCGCCGTGGGGCCGCCGTGGGGCCACTTTGGGGGCAGCGTGGGGATGTGGGGCGCACGGCTGTGCCCTCACTCTGCTCGGTGCTGTCCATGGCGCTGTGGGGCGGAGGTGGCTCCTCCTGATCAGGGCTTCCACCCCACTTCCACTCATGATCCCCCCACTTCCACTCAGTATCCCCCCCACTTCCACTCATGATCCCCCCCACTTCCACTCATAATCCCCGCACTTCCACTCAGGATCCCCCCCACTTCCACTCATGATCCCCCCCCACTTCCACTCAGGACCCCCCCACTTCCACTCATGATCCCCCCCACTTCCACTCATGATCCCCCCCCACTTCCACTCAGGACCCCCCCCACTTCCACTCATGATCCCCCCCACTTCCACTCAGGATCCCCCCCCACTTCCACTCAGGACCCCCCCCACTTCCACTCAGGATCCCCCCCCACTTCCACTCAGGACCCCCCCACTTCCACTCATGATCCCCCCCACTTCCACTCATGATCCCCCCCCACTTCCACTCAGGACCCCCCCCACTTCCACTCATGATCCCCCCCACTTCCACTCAGGATCCCCCCCCACTTCCACTCAGGACCCCCCCCACTTCCACTCAGGATCCCCCCACTTCCACTCAGGATCCCCCCCACTTCCACTCAGGACCCCCCCCAATTCCACTCAGGACCCCCCCACACTTCCACTCTGGACCCCCCCCACTTCCACTCATGATCCCCCCACTTCCACTCAGGACCCCCCCCACTTCCACTCAGGACCCCCCCCACTTCCACTCAGGATCCCCCCACTTCCACTCAGGATCCCCCCCACACCCACTCAGGACCCCCCCCACTTCCACTCAGGATCCCCCCCACTTCCACTCAGGACCCCCCCCACTTCCACTCTGGACCCCCCCACTTCCACTCAGGACCCCTTTTCCCATTTCCCATCGCATTTCCTCATCATTTCCCATCACTTTTCCCATTTCCCATCATATTTCCTCATCATTTCCCACCGCTTTTCCCATTTCCCATCGCATTTCCCTACCATTTCCTTCAATGTTCCCTATTTCCCACCGCATTTCCCATTACTTTCCCCATTTCCTCATTGCATTTCCCCACTACTTCCCCATTCCCCATCACATTTCCCCACTATTTCCCCATTTCCCATTATTTTCCCCATCATTTCCCATTACTTTCCCCATTTCCCATTTCCCCACCACTTCCCATTTCCCATCACATTTTCCCATCACTTTCCCTATTTCCCATCACATTTCCCCACCATTTCCCATCTCCTTCCCCATTTCCCGCATTTCCCTACTATTTCCCCATTTCCCAACACATTTCCCATCATTTTCTATCCCCTTCCCCATTTCCCATCACTTTTCCCCACCATTTCCAATTTCCCATCATATTTCCCATTACTTTCCCCATTTCCCATCACATTTCCCCACCATTTCCCACCACATTTTCTACTCCTTTCCCCATTTCCCATCACATTTCCCTCTACTTTCCCCATTTCCCATCACATTTCCCATCTCCTTCCCCATTTCCCACCACATTTCCCATCATTTTCTATCCCCTTCCCCATTTCCCATCACTTTTCCCCACCATTTCCAATTTCCCATATTTCCCATTACTTTCCCCATTTCCCATCACATTTCTCCACCATTTCCCACATTTCCTACTCCTTTCCCCATTTCCCATCACATTTCCCTCCACTTTCCCCATTTCCCATCACATTTCCCCACCATTTCCCATCTCCTTCCCCATTTCCCACCACATTTCCCTACTATTTCCCCATTTCCCAACACATTTCCCATCATTTTCTATCCCCTTCCCCATTTCCCATCACTTTTCCCCACCATTTCCAATTTCCCATCATATTTCCCATTACTTTCCCCATTTCCCATCACATTTCCCCACCATTTCCCACCACATTTCCTACTCCTTTCCCCATTTCCCATCACATTTCCCTCTACTTTCCCCATTTCCCATCACATTTCCCATCTCCTTCCCCATTTCCCACCACATTTCCCATCATTTTCTATCCCCTTCCCCATTTCCCATCACTTTTCCCCACCATTTCCAATTTCCCATATTTCCCATTACTTTCCCCATTTCCCATCACATTTCCCCACCATTTCCCACATTTCCTACTCCTTTCCCCATTTCCCATCACATTTCCCTCCACTTTCCCCATTTCCCATCACATTTCCCCACCATTTCCCATCTCCTTCCCCATTTCCCACCACATTTCCCTACTATTTCCCCATTTCCAACACATTTCCCATCATTTTCTATCCCCTTCCCCATTTCCCATCACTTTTCCCCACCATTTCCAATTTCCCATCATATTTCCCATTACTTTCCCCATTTCCCATCACATTTCCCCACCATTTCCCACATTTCCTACTCCTTTCCCCATTTCCCATCACATTTCCCTCCACTTTCCCCATTTCCCATTTCCCATCGCATTTCCCCACCATTTCCCATCTCCTTCCCCATTTCCCACATTTCCCCACTATTTCCCCATTTCCCACATTTCCCATCATTTCCTATCCCTTTCCCATTTCCCCACCATTTCCCATTTCCCATCACGTTTCCCTCCACTTTCCCCATTTCCCATCACACTTCCTCACCATTTCCTATCCCTTTTCCCATTTCCCATCACGTTCCCCCACCGTTTCCCATTTCCCACCACATTTCCCCACCATTTCCTTCAATGTTCCCCATTTCCCATCGCATTTCCCATTATTTTCCTCATTTCCCACCACATTTCCCCACCACTTCCCATCACATTTCCTTCCACTTCCCCCATTTCCCATCACATTTCCCATAACTTTATCCACTTCCCATTACTTTTCCCCACTATTTCCCATCCCTTTCCCATTTCCCACTGCATCTCCCACCATTTCCCCATTTCCCATCGCATTTCCCACCATTTCCTTCAGTGTTTCCCATTATTTGCCACAATATCCCCAATTTTTCCAGTATTTCCCTCTTCATTTTCCCAATTTTCCCTCATTTTTCCCCATTTTTCCCTCATTTCCCCCCCCATCTCCCGCCACTGTTCCCCTTCTCCTCCACTTTTCCTCATGTTCCCCTTTTATTCTCTCTCAATCTTTCAAACTTTCCCCTTTTCCCCATTTTTGCCCCAATTTTCCCTCATTTTCCCCCAATTTTCCCCACTTTCCCCCCCTTCCCCCCCTATTCCCTTCCCCATTCCCCCCATTTTCCCCCATTTTTCCCTCATTTTTCCCATCTCCCCCCCATTCCCAATTCCCCATTTCTCCTCAATTTTCCCCCAATTTTCCCTCATTTTCCCCCAATTTTCCCTTTTTTTCCCCCAATTTTCCCCCCCTTTCCCCCCATCTCCCCCCTTCCTCCCCCACTATTCCCTTCCTCATTCCCCCCAATTTTCCCTCATTTTTCCCCATTTTTCCCTCATTTTTCCCTCATTTTTCCCATCTCCCCCCCTTTCCCAATTCCCCCCCATTTCTCCTCAATTTTCCAATTTCCCTCATTTTCCCCCAATTTTCCCCCCTTTCCCCCCCACTATTCCCTTCCTCAGTCCCCCCCATTTTCCCCCAATTTTCCCTCCTTTCCCCCCCACTATTCCCTTCATTCCCCCCATTTTCCCCCCAATTTTCCCTCAATTTTCCCCCCCTTTCCCCCCATCTCCCCCCCTTCCTCCCCCACTATTCCCTTCCTCATTCCCCCCATTTTCCCCCGTTTTCCCTCAATTTTCCCCCAATTTCCCCTCATTTTCCCCCATCTCCCCCCCACACACATTTCCCTTTCCCCATCACCCCCCCATTTTCCCCCCATTTTCCCTCATTTTCCCCTCATTTTCCCACAACGTTACCCCAATTTTCCCCCACTCTCCCCACATTCTCCCCACATCCCCCCTCTTTCCCCTTTCCCCACTCTCCCCCATTCATTCCCCCAATTTCCCCCCCATTTATCCCACCTCTCCCCCCCGTCCCCCCCCACTTTTCCCTCCATTTCCCCACATCGTTTCCCCCTTTCTCCCCCGCCACGATTCCCTCACCCCTCCGCAAACGTCTCAGCCTCAAAATGGCGGCGCCACAGAGCGGGGTGACGCAAAACGGCGGGAATTCCAAAGGGCGGGAATTCCCACGGCGGCGATCGACACAAAATGGCGGCGCCTCAAAACGGCGCGACGTAAAAGGGCGGGAATTCAGAAAAAGGGCGGGAAATCAGAAAAAGGGCGGGAATTCCAACGGCGGCGCTCGACACAAAATGGCGGCGCCTGAGAGCGGGGTGACGCAAAAGGGCGGGAATTCCAAAGGGCGGGAATTCCAACGGCGGCGCTCGACACAAAATGGCGGCGCCTCAGAGCGAGGTGACGCAAAAGGGCGGGAATTCCAAAGGGCGGGAATTCCAAAGGGCGGGAATTCCAACGGCGGCGCTCGACACAAAATGGCGGCGCCTCAGAGCGAGGTGACGCAAAAGGGCGGGAATTCCAAAGGGCGGGAATTCCAACGGTGGCGCTCGACACAAAATGGCGGCGCCTCAGAGCGAGGTGACGCAAAAGGGCGGGAATTCCAAAGGGCGGGAATTCCAACGGCGGCGCTCGACACAAAATGGCGGCGCCTGAGAGCGGGGTGACGCAAAAGGGCGGGAATTCCAAAGGGCGGGAATTCCAACGGCGGCGCTCGACACAAAATGGCGGCGCCTCAGAGCGAGGTGACGCAAAAGGGCGGGAATTCCAAAGGGCGGGAATTCTAACGGCGGCGCTTGACACAAAATGGCGGCGCCTGAGAGCGGGGTGACGCAAAAGGGCGGGAATTCCAAAGGGCGGGAATTCCAAAGGGCGGGAATTCCAACGGCGGCGCTCGACACAAAATGGCGGCGCCTCAGAGCGAGGTGACGCAAAAGGGCGGGAATTCCAAAGGGCGGGAATTCTAACGGCGGCGCTTGACACAAAATGGCGGCGCCTCAGAACGGCGCAACGGAAAAGGGCGGGAATTTTAAAGGGCGGGAATTCCAAAGGGCGGGAATTCCAACGGCGGGAATTCCAACGGCGGCGCTCGACACAAAATGGCGGCGCCTGAGAGCGGGGTGACGCAAAAGGGCGGGAATTCCAAAGGGCGGGAATTTCAAAGGGCGGGAATTCCAACGGCGGCGCTCGACACAAAATGACGGCGGTTCAGAACGGCGCAACGGAAAAGGGCGGGAATTCCAAAGGGCGGGAATTCCAAAGGGCGGGAATTCCAACGGCGGCGCTCGACACAAAATGGCGGCGCCTGAGAGCGGGGTGACGCAAAAGGGCGGGAATTCCAAAGGGCGGGAATTCCAAAGGGCGGGAATTCCAACGGCGGCGCCTGAGAGCGGCGTGACGCGAAATGTCGGCGGTTCATTCCTCGGAACGGACACTGTTTTGACGCCTCCAAATGGCGGCGCTTTGGGATCGTCGGTGCCGCAAAATGACGAAGACTTCGCATGGTACGTGACACAGCGCGGGCGCCTCAGAACGGCCGCGCTTCCTAATTAATTAATTGATTGGAGGTGTCGCAAGATGGCGGCACTAATGAATTAGAGGAGATACAAAATGGCGGCACTAATTAATTAGAGGTGTCGCATGGTGGCGGCACTAATTAGAGGAGATACAAAGTGGCGGCACTAATTAATTAGAGGTGTCACAAGGTGGCGGCACTAGCTAATTAATTAGAGGTGTCGCAACACAGCATTAATTAATTAGAGGTGTCGCAAGATGGCGGCAGTAGCTAATTAATTAGAGGTGTCGCAACACAGCATTAATTAATTAGAGGTGTCGCAAGATGGCGGCACTAGCTAATTAATTAGAGGTGTCGCAACACAGCACTAATTAATTAGAAGTGTCGCAAGATGGCGGCACTAGCTAATTAATTAGAGGTGTCGCAACACAGCACTAATTAATTAGAGGTGTCGCAAGATGGCGGCACTAGCTAATTAATTAGAGGTGTCGCAACACAGCATTAATTAATTAGAGGTGTCACAAGGTGGCGGCACTAGGTAATTAATTAGAGGTGTCGCAACACAGCACTAATTAATTAGAGGTGTCGCAAGATGGCGGCACTAGCTAATTAATTAGAGGTGTCGCAACACAGCACTAATTAATTAGAGGTGTCGCAAGATGGCGGCACTAGCTAATTAATTAGAGGTGTCGCAACACAGCACTAATTTATTAGATGTGTCGCAAGATGGCGGCACTAGCTAATTAATTAGAGGTGTCGCAACACAGCACTAATTAATTAGAGGTGTCACAAGGTGGCGGCACTAGCTAATTAATTAGAGGTGTCGCAACACAGCACTAATTAATTAGAGGTGTCGCAAGATGGCGGCACTAGCTAATTAATTAGAGGTGTCGCAACACAGCACTAATTAATTAGAGGTGTCGCAAGATGGCGGCACTAGCTAATTAATTAGAGGTGTCGCAACACAGCACTAATTAATTAGAGGCGTCACAAGGTGGTGGCACTAGCTAATTAATTAGAGGTGTCGCAACACAGCACTAATTAATTAGAGGTGTCACAACGTGGCACTAATTGATTAGAGGTGTCACAACACGGCGCTAATTGATTAGAGGTGACAGAACACGGCGCTAATTAATTAGAGCTGTCACAACACGGCGCTAAGTAATTAGAGGTGACACAACGCGGCACTAATTAATTAGAGCTTTTGCAATGTGGCACTAATTAATTAGAGGTGACACAACACGGCGCTAATTAATTAGAGCTGTTGCAATGTGGCACTAATTAATTAGAGGTGACACAACATGGCGCTAATTAATTAGAGGTGCTGCAACACTGCACTAAGTAATTGGAGGTGTCACAACATGGCACTGATAAGTAATTAGAGGTGTCGCAACACGGCGCTGATTAATTAGAGGTGCCACAACACGGCACTAATTAATTAGAGGTGCTTTGTAACTGGAGGTGACACAGTGTGGGTGGGTGCCACAAAATGGCGGCGCTTCCTAATTAACTAATTAATTGGAGGGGACGCAGTGTGGGTGCCACAAAATGGCGGCGCTTCCTAATTAACTAATTAATTGGAGGGGACGCAGTGTGGGTGCGGTGCCGTGGGGACACGGCGCGGGCGACGCAAAAGGGCGGGAATTCAGAAAAAGGGCGGGAATTCAAAAAAAAAAAGGGGCGGGAATTCAGAAAAAGGGCGGGAATTCAAAAAAAAAGGGGCGGGGATTCAGAAAAAGGGCGGGAATTAAAAGAAAAAAGGGGCGGGGATTCAAAAAGGGCGGGAATTCAAAAAAAAGGGCGGGGATTCAAAAAAAGGGCGGGAATTCAAAAAAAAGGGGCGGGAATACAGAAAAAGGGCGGGAATTCCATAAAAAGGGGCGGGGATTCAAAAAAAGGGCGGGAATTCAAAAAAAAGGGGCGGGAATTCAAAAAAAGGGCGGGAATTCAAAAAAAAGGGCGGGGATTCAGAAAAAGGGCGGGAATTCAAAAAAAGGGGCGGGGATTCAAAAAAAGGGCGGGAATTAAAAAAAAGGGCGGGAATTCAAAAAAAGGGCGGGAATTCAAAAAAAAAGGGGCGGGGATTCAAAAAAAGGGCGGGAATTCAAAAAAAGGGCGGGAATTCAAAAAAAGGGCGGGAATTCAAAAAAAAAGGGGCGGGAATTCAGAAAAAGGGCGGGAATTCAAAAAAAAAGGGGCGGGAATTCAGAAAAAGGGCGGGAATTCAAAAAAAAGGGGCGGGGATTCAAAAAAAGGGCGGGAATTCAAAAAAAAAGGGGCGGGGATTCAAAAAGGGCGGGGATTCAAAAAAAAGGGGCGGGAATTCAGAAAACGCGCGGGAATTCAAAAAAAAAAGGGGCGGGAATTCAAAAAAAAAGGGGCGGGAATTCAAAAAAAAGGGGCGGGAATTCAGAAAAAGGGCGGGAATTCAAAAAAAAGGGGCGGGAATTCAAAAAAAGGGCGGGAATTCAAAAAAAAGGGGCGGGATTCAGAAAAAGGGCGGGGATTCAAAAAAAGGGCGGGAATTAAAAAAAAGGGCGGGAATTCAAAAAAAGGGCGGGAATTCAAAAAAAGGGGCGGGGATTCAAAAAAAGGGCGGGAATTCAAAAAAGGGCGGGAATTCAAAAAAAGGGCGGGAATTCAAAAAAAAAGGGGCGGGAATTCAGAAAAAGGGCGGGAATTCAAAAAAAAAGGGGCGGGAATTCAGAAAAAGGGCGGGAATTCAAAAAAAAGGGGCGGGGATTCAAAAAAGGGCGGGAATTCAAAAAAAAAGGGGCGGGGATTCAAAAAGGGCGGGGATTCAAAAAAAAGGGGCGGGAATTCAGAAAACGCGCGGGAATTCAAAAAAAAAAAGGGGCGGGAATTCAAAAAAAAAGGGGCGGGAATTCAAAAAAAAGGGGCGGGAATTCAGAAAAAGGGCGGGAATTCAAAAAAAGGGGCGGGAATTCAAAAAAAGGGCGGAATTCAAAAAAAAGGGGCGGGGATTCAGAAAAAGGGCGGGAATTCAAAAAAAGGGGCGGGGATTCAAAAAAGGGCGGGAATTAAAAAAAACTGGTGGCTCTTCCTAATGAATCGGAGGTGACGCAAAATGGCGGCGCTTCCTAATTAGAGGTGTCACCACACATACCACACGGGCGTTAACTAATTAGAGGTGCCACAAAACGGCGGCACTTCGTAATTGGAGGGGACACGGAATGGGTGACGCAAAAAGGCGGGAACTCAAAAGGGCGGGAATTCAAACAGGCGGGAACTCAAAAGGGCGGGAATTCAAAAGGGCGGGAACTCAGAAGGGCGGGAACTCAGAAGGGTGGGAATTCGAAAGGGCGGGAACTGAAAAGGGCGGGAACTCAGAAGGGCGGGAACTCAAAAGGGCGGGAACCCAGAAGGGTGGGAATTCGAAAGGGCGGGAACTGAAAAGGGCGGGAACTCAAAAGGGCAGGAGATCAAAAGGGCGGGAACTGAAAAGGGCGGGAACTCAGAAGGGCGGGAACTCAGAAGGGTGGGGACTCAGAAGGGCGGGAATTCAGAAGGGCGGGAACTGAAAAGAGCGGGAACTGAAAAGGGCGGGAACTCAGAAGGGCGGGAACTGAAAAGGGCGGGAACTCAGAAGGGCGGGAATTTAGAAGGGCGGGAACTCAGAAGGGCGGGAACTCAAAGGGCGGGAACTCAAAAGGGCAGGAGATCAAAAGGGCGGGAACTGAAAAGGGCGGGAACTCAGAAGGGCGGGAACTCCAAAGGGCGGGAATTCAGAAGGGCGGGAACTGAAAAGGGCGGGAACTCAGAAGGGCGGGAATTTAGAAGGGCGGGAACTCAGAAGGGCGGGAACTCAAAAGGGCGGGAACTCAAAAGGGCAGGAGATCAAAAGGGCGGGAACTGAAAAGGGCGGGAACTCAGAAGGGCGGGAACTCCAAAGGGCGGGAATTCAGAAGGGCGGGAACTGAAAAGGGCGGGAACTCAGAAGGGCGGAAACTCAAAAGAGCGGGAACTGAAAAGGGCGGGAACTCAGAAGGGCGGGAACTGAAAAGGGCGGGAACTCAGAAGGGCGGGAATTTAGAAGGGCGGGAACTCAAAAGGGCGGGAACTCAGAAGGGCGGGAATTCGAAAGGGCGGGAACTGAAAAGGGTGGGAACTCAAAAGGGCAGGAGATCAAAAGGGCGGGAACTGAAAAGGGCAGGAGATCAAAAGGGCGGGAACTGAAAGGGCGGGAACTCAGAAGGGCGGGAACTCAAAAGGGCGGGAACTCAGAAGGGTGGGAATTCGAAAGGGCGGGAACTGAAAAGGGCGGGAACTCAAAAGGGCAGGAGATCAAAAGGGCGGGAACTCAGAAGGGCGGGAACTCAGAAGGGCGGGGACTCAGAAGGGCAGGAGATCAAAAGGGCGGGAACTGAAAAGGGCGGGAACTCAGAAGGGCAGGAACTGAAAAGGGCGGGAACTGAAAAGGGCTGTGTCTCAAAATGGCGGCAGTTTGGAACTGGAATGATCCCCTCCACTCCCCTCCCCCCCCCCCCGAAACTGCACAGCAGTTCTCAGCTCCAGGTGTCCGTGCTTTACTCCCCATCCCCCCCCCTTCCATCCCCCCATTACCCCCCTTCCATCCCCCCCATTACCAGCCTTCCATCCCCCCCCCATCCCCTCCCCCCCACAGACTGCACAGCAGTTCTCAGCTCCAGGTGTCCGTGCTTTACTCCCCATCCCCCCCCCGCATTTTCCCCCCATTACCCCCCTTCCATCCCCCCCCCATCCCCTCCCCCCCCCCACAGACTGCACAGCAGTTCTCAGCTCCAGGTGTCCGTGCTTTACTCCCCATCCCCCCCCCCCCATTACCCCCCTTCCATCCCCCCCCTCCATCCCCTCCCCCCACCCCCCCCATCCCCTCCCCCCCCACAGACTGCACAGCAGTTCTCAGCTCCAGGTGTCCGTGCTTTACTCCCCATCCCCCCCCCGCATTTCTCCCCATTACCCCCATTCCATATCCCCCCCCCCCCCACTCCCTCCCCCCTCCCCCCCCACAGACTGCACAGCAGTTCTCAGCTCCAGGTGTCCGTGCTTTACTCCCCATCCCCCCCATTAAGCCCCCTTCCATCCCCCCCCCTTCATCCCCTCCCCCCTCCCCCCCCATCCCCTCCCCCCCCACAGACTGCACAGCAGTTCTCAGCTCCAGGTGTCCGTGCTTTACTCCCCATCCCCCCCCCGCATTTCCCCCCCATTACCCCTCTTCCATCCCCCCCCATTACCCCCCTTCCATCCCCCTCCCCCCCATCCCCTCCCCCCTCCCCCCCCACAGACTGCACAGCAGTTCTCAGCTCCAGGTGTCCGTGCTTCACTCCCCATCCCCCCCCATTCCCCCCCTTCCATTCCCTCCCCCCCC
>JAUPFR010000257.1:0-49855 GCA_036925125.1 Oreortyx pictus | reverse complement strand
TAATCCCTCACTCTGATGTAATCCGGATTAAGACCTCCTAATCCCCACTCTGATTTCAATCCACTTTAATCTCTCGCTCCAACTTAATCCAGATTAAGATCTCCTAATCCCACTCTGATTTCACTCCCACTTTAATCCCTCGCTCCGACTTAATCCGGATTAAGACCTCCTAATCCCAATCCCGATTTTAATCCCATTTTAATCCCTCGCTTTTTTAATTAAAAAAAATTTTTAAAAAATTAAAAATTAAAATAATTTTTAAAACTTTTTTAAATTATTATTAATAATTACTTATTTAATAATTAATTATTTTATATAATATAATAATATAATAATTAATTAATAATTTAATTAATAATTAAATTAAATTTTTAAAATAATTTTTAATTAAAAAAATTAATGAAGGTGACCCTGTTAAAAACGTTGACCAAAGAGAAGTACACGTTCCGCTGCGGCCGATGGTTGGATGTTAACGAGGACGATAACGAGGTGGTGCGGGAACTCCCCGCCGAGGGGGACGCGGTGCGCGAGGTCGCGCCGGGTGAGACGTGTGGGGCGGGGAAAGGGGGCTGGGGCGGGGGTTGGGGGGCGGGGTTGGGGGGCAGGGTTAGGGTTGGGGGGCAGGGTTGGGGGGCAGGGTTAGGGGGCAGGGTCAGGGTTGGGGGGGCAGGGTTGGGGGCAGTTGGGGGTGGGGTTGGGGGTCAGGGTCAGGGTTGGGGGCAGGGTGAGGGGGGGCAGGGTTTGGGGGCAGGGTTGGGGGGCAGGGTTGGGGGGCAGGGTTAGGGGGCAGGGTTAGGGTTAGGGGGCAGGGTCAGGGTTAGGGGGGTGGGGTTGGGGGGCAGGGTTGGGGGGCAGGGATAGGGGGCAGGGATAGGGTTAGGGGGCAGGGTTGGGGGCAGGGATAGGGGGCAGGGTTGGGGGGCAGACTTAGGGGTCAGGGTCAGGGTTAGGGGTCAGGGTCAGGGTTGGGGGGCAGGGATAGGGGGCAGGGTTGAAAGGCAGGGATAGGGGGCAGGGTTGGGGGTTAGGGGGCAGGGGTTGGGGGGCAGGGTTGGGGGTCAGGGTCAGGGTTGGGGGCAGACTTAGGGGTCAGGGTCAGGGTTGGGGGGCAGGGTTGGGGTTAGGGGGTGGGGTTGGGGGTTAGGGGGCAGGGTTGGGGGGCAGGGATAGGGTTAGGGGGCGGGGTTGGGGGCGGGGTTGGGGGGAAGGGATAGGGGGCAGGGTTGGGGGGCAGGGTTGGGGGTCAGGGTCAGGGTTGGGGGGCAGGGTTGGGGTTAGGGGGCAGGGTTGGGGGGCAGGGTTGGGGGGCAGGGATAGGGGGCAGGGTTAGGGTTAGGGGGCAGGGGTCAGGGTTAGGGGGTGGGGTTGGGGGGCAGGGTTGGGGGGCAGGGTTAGGGGGTGGGGTTAGGGGTCAAAGTTAGGGTTAGGGGGCAGGGTTGGGGGTTAGGGGGCGGGGTTGGGGGGCAGGGATAGGGGGCAGGGTTGGGGGGCAGGGTTAGGGGGCAGGGTTAGGGTTAGGGGGGCAGGGTTGGGGGGCAGGGTTAGGGGGCAGGTTTGGGGGGGCAGGCTTGGGGGTCAGGGTCAGGGTTGGGGGGCAGGGATAGGGGGCAGGGTTGGGGGGCAGGGTTAGGGGGCAGGCTTAGGGTTAGGGGGCAGGGTCAGGGTTAGGGGGGTGGGGTTGGGGGGCAGGGTTGGGGGCAGGGTTGGGGGGCGGGGTTGGGGGGCAGGGTTGGGGGGCAGGGTTGGGGGTTAGGGGGCAGGGTTGGGGGGCGGGGTTGGGGGGCAGGGTTGGGGGGCAGGGTTGGGGGTCAGGGTCAGGGTTGGGGGGCAGGGGTTGGGGTTAGGGGGCAGGGTTGGGGGGCAGGGTTGGGGGGCGGGGTTGGGGGGCAGGGATAGGGGGCAGGGTTAGGGGGCAGGGTTGGGGGGCAGAGTTAGGGGGCGGGGAAAGGGGGCTGGGGGGCGGGGTTGGGGGGCGGGGTTGGGGGGCGGGGTTGGGGGGCAGGGTTGGGGGTCAGGGTCGGGGTTGGGGGGCAGGGTTGGGGGGCAGGGATAGGGGGCAGGGTTGGGGGTTAGGGGGCAGGGTTGGGGAGGAAGGGATAGGGGGCAGGGTTGGGGGTTAGGGGGCAGGGTTGGGGGGCAGGGTTAGGGTTAGGGGGCGGGGAAAGGGGGCTGGGGGGCAGGGTTGGGGGGGCGGGGTTGGGGGGCAGGGTTAGGGTTAGGGGGCAGGGTTGGGGGGCAGGGTTAGGGGGTGGGGTTAGGGGTCAAAATTAGGGTTAGGGGGCAGGGTTGGGGGTTAGGGGGCGGGGTTGGGGGGCAGGGATAGGGGGCAGGGTTGGGGGGCAGGGTTAGGGGGGTGGGGTTAGGGGTCAAAGTTAGGGTTAGGGGGCAGAGTTAGGGGGCAGGGTCAGGGTTGGGGGGCAGGGATAAGGGGCAGGGTTGGGGGGCAGGGTTGGGGGGCAGGGTTAGGGTTAGGGGGCAGGGTTGGGGGGCAGGGTTGGGGGGCGGGGTTAGGGGGCAGGGTTGGGGGTTAGGGGTCAGGGTTAGGGGTCAGGGTCAGGGTTGGGGGGCAGGGATAGGGGGCACGGTTGGGGGGCGGGGTTGGGAGTCAGACTTAGGGGTCAGACTTATGGGGCACACTTAGGGGTCACACTTATGGGGCAGACTTAGGGGTCCAAGTTATGGGGCAGACTTAGGGGTCAGACTTAGGGGTCAGACTTACTTAGGGATCACACTTATGGGGCACACTTATGGGGCACACTTATGGGGCAGACTTAGGGGTCACGCTTATGGGGCAGACTTAGGAGTCACACTTATGGGGCAGACTTATGGGGCAGACTTATGGGGCACACTTATGGGGCACACTTATGGGGCAGACTTATGGGGCAGACTTAGGGGTCACACTTATGGGGCAGACTTATGGGGCAGACTTATGGGGCAGACTTAGGGGTCAGACTTATGGGGCACACTTATGGGGCACACTTATGGGGCAGACTTATGGGGCAGACTTAGGGGTCAGACTTATGGGGCAGACTTATGGGGCAGACTTATGGGGCAGACTTAGGGGTCAGACTTATGGGTCAGACTTATGGGGCAGACTTACTTAGGGGTCACACTTATGGGGCACACTTATGGGGCAGACTTAGGGGTCAGACTTATGGGGCAGACTTACTTAGGGGTCACACTTATGGGGCACACTTATGGGGCAGACTTAGGGGTCAGACTTATGGGGCAGACTTAGGGATCACACTTATGGGGCAGACTTAGGGGTCCAAGTTATGGGGCAGACTTATGGGGCAGACTTAGGGGTCACACTTATGGGGCAGACTTATGGGGCAGACTTAGGGGTCCAAGTTATGGGGCACACTTATGGGGCACACTTATGGGTCACACTTATGGGGCAGACTTAGGGGTCAGACTTACTTAGGGATCACACTTATGGGGCAGACTTATGGGGCAGACTTATGGGGCAGACTTATGGGGCAGACTTAGGGGGCAGACTTATGGGGCAGACTTAGGAGTCCAAGTTATGGGGCAGACTTATGGGGCAGACTTAGGGATCACACTTATGGGGCAGACTTATGGGGCACACTTAGGGGGCAGACTTATGGGGCAGACTTATGGGGCACACTTATGGGGCAGACTTATGGGGCAGACTTATGGGGCAAACTTAGGGGTCAGACTTACTTAGGGATCACACTTATGGGGCAGACTTAGGGGTCCAAGTTATGGGGCACACTTATGGGGCACACTTAGGGATCACACTTATGGGGCAGACTTATGGGGCACACTTATGGGGCAGACTTATGGGGCACACTTATGGGGCAGACTTAGGGGGCAGACTTATGGGGCAGACTTAGGGATCACACTTATGGGGCAGACTTAGGGGTCACACTTATGGGGCACACTTAGGGGTCACACTTATGGGGCACACTTATGGGGCAGACTTATGGGTCAGACTTACTTAGGGGTGACACTTATGGGTCAGACTTATGGGGCACACTTATGGGGCAGACTTATGGGGCACACTTATGGGGCACACTTATGGGGCAGACTTAGGGGTCAGACCTATGGGGCAGACTTATGGGGCACACTTATGGGGCACACTTATGGGGCAGACTTAGGGGGCAGACTTAGGGGTCAGACTTATGGGGCAGACTTAGGGGTCCAAGTTATGGGGCAGACTTATGGGGCAGACTTAGGGGTCAGACTTAGGGGGCAGACTTACTTTGGGATCACACTTATGGGGCAGACTTATGGGGCAGACTTAGGGGGCAGACTTAGGGGGCAGACTTAGGGGTCAGACTTATGGGGCAGACTTAGGGGGCAGACTTATGGGGCAGACTTATGGGGCAGACTTAGGGGTCAGACTTAGGGGGCAGACTTATGGGGCAGACTTATGGGGCAGACTTAGGGGTCAGACTTAGGGGGCACACTTATGGGGCAGACTTATGGGGCAGACTTAGGGGTCAGACTTACTTAGGGGTCACACTTATGGGTCAGACTTAGGGGTCACGGTTAGGGGTCAGACTTACTTAGGGGTCAGACTTATGGGGCCGACTTAGGGGTCACACTTATGGGTCAGACTTATGGGGCAGACTTAGGGGTCACGGTTAGGGGTCACGGTTAGGGGTCAGACTTATGGGGCAGACTTATGGGGCAGACTTAGGGGTCAGACTTACTTAGGGGTCACACTTAAGGGGCAGACTTATGGGACAGACTTACGGGGCAGAGTTAGGGGGCACACTTATGGGGCACACTTATGGGGCACACTTATGGGGCAGACTTATGGGGCAGACTTAGGGGTCACTTAGGGGTCAGACTTAGGGGTCAGACTTAGGGGTCCGGGTTAGGGGTCAGACTTATGGGGCACACTTATGGGGCACACTTATGGGGCAGACTTAGGGGTCACGCTTATGGGGCAGACTTAGGGGTCCAAGTTATGGGGCAGACTTATGGGGCAGACTTATGGGGCACACTTATGGGGCACACTTATGGGGCAGACTTATGGGGCAGACTTAGGGATCACACTTATTGGGCAGACTTATGGGGCAGACTTATGGGGCAGACTTATGGGGCAGACTTATGGGGCAGACTTAGGGGTCACACTTATGGGTCAGACTTAGGGGGCAGACTTATGGGGCAGACTTAGGGGGCACACTTATGGGGCAGACTTATGGGGCAGACTTATGGGGCACACTTATGGGGCACACTTATGGGGCAGACTTACGGGGCAGACTTAGGGGTCAGACTTACTTAGGGATCACACTTATGGGGCAGACTTAGGGATCACACTTATGGGGCAGACTTAGGGGGCAGACTTATGGGGCACACTTATGGGACAGACTTATGGGGCAGACTTAGGGGTCAGACTTACTTAGGGATCACACTTATGGGGCAGACTTATGGGGCAGACTTATGGGGCACACTTATGGGGCAGACTTAGGGGTCAGACTTCCTTAGGGATCACACTTATGGGGCAGACTTATGGGGCACACTTATGGGGCAGACTTAGGGATCACACTTATGGGTCAGACTTATGGGGCAGACTTAGGGGTCAGACCTATGGGGCACACTTATGGGGCAGACTTAGGGGTCAGACTTCCTTAGGGATCACACTTATGGGGCAGACTTATGGGGCAGACTTATGGGGCACACTTATGGGGCAGACTTAGGGGTCAGACTTCCTTAGGGATCACACTTATGGGGCAGACTTATGGGGCACACTTATGGGGCAGACTTAGGGATCACACTTATGGGTCAGACTTATGGGGCAGACTTAGGGGTCAGACCTATGGGGCACACTTATGGGGCAGACTTAGGGGTCAGACTTCCTTAGGGATCACACTTATGGGGCAGACTTATGGGGCACACTTATGGGGCAGACTTAGGGATCACACTTATGGGTCAGACTTATGGGGCAGACTTAGGGGTCAGACCTATGGGGCACACTTATGGGGCAGACTTAGGGGTCAGACTTCCTTAGGGATCACACTTATGGGGCAGACTTATGGGGCAGACTTAGGGGTCAGACTTAGGGGGCAGACTTATGGGGCACACTTATGGGGCACACTTATGGGGCACACTTATGGGGCACACTTATGGGGCAGACTTATGGGGCAGACTTAGGGGTCACTTAGGGGTCAGACTTAGGGGTCAGACTTAGGGGTCCGGGTTAGGGGTCAGACTTATGGGGCACACTTATGGGGCAGACTTATGGGGCAGACTTAGGGATCACACTTATGGGGCAGACTTAGGGGTCACACTTATGGGTCAGACTTATGGGGCAGACTTAGGGGTCAGACTTATGGGGCAGACTTATGGGGCAGACTTAGGGGGCAGACTTAGGGGGCACTTATGGGGCAGACTTATGGGGCAGACTTATGGGGCAGACTTAGGGGGCAGACTTAGGGGGCAGACTTATGGGGCAGACTTATGGGGCAGACTTAGGGGTCAGACTTATGGGGCAGACTTAGGGGTCAGACTTAGGGGGCAGACTTAGGGGGCAGACTTATGGGGCACACTTATGGGGCACACTTATGGGGCAGACTTAGGGGTCAGACTTACTTCGGGATCACACTTATGGGGCAGACTTATGGGGCATACTTAGGGGGCAGACTTACTTTGGGATCACACTTATGGGGCAGACTTATGGGGCAGACTTATGGGGCAGACTTAGGGGTCACACTTATGGGGCAGACTTAGGGGTCCAAGTTATGGGGCAGACTTAGGGGTCAGACTTATGGGGCAGACTTAGGGGTCACACTTATGGGGCACACTTATGGGGCACACTTATGGGGCAGACTTATGGGTCAGACTTACTTAGGGGTGACACTTATGGGTCAGACTTATGGGGCACACTTATGGGGCAGACTTATGGGGCAGACTTATGGGGCACACTTATGGGGCAGACTTAGGGGTCAGACTTACTTATGGGGCAGACTTATGGGGCAGACTTATGGGGCAGACTTAGGGGTCAGACCTATGGGGCAGACTTATGGGGCACACTTAGGGATCACACTTATGGGGCAGACTTATGGGGCAGACTTAGGGGTCCAAGTTATGGGGCACACTTATGGGGCACACTTATGGGGCACACTTATGGGGCAGACTTAGGGGTCACACTTATGGGGCAGACTTATGGGGCAGACTTAGGGGTCCAAGTTATTGGGCACACTTATGGGGCACACTTATGGGGCAGACTTATGGGGCAGACTTAGGGGTCAGACTTACTTAGGGATCACACTTATGGGGCAGACTTATGGGGCAGACTTATGGGGCACACTTATGGGGCACACTTATGGGGCAGACTTAGGGGTCAGACTTCCTTAGGGATCACACTTATGGGGCACACTTATGGGGCACACTTATGGAGCAGACTTAGGGGTCAGACCTATGGGGCACACTTATGGGGCACACTTATGGGGCGGACTTATGGGTCAGACTTACTTAGGGGTGACACTTATGGGTCAGACTTAGGGGTCACACTTAAGTTTATGGGGCACACTTAGGGGTCAGACCTATGGGGCAGACTTATGGGGCACACTTATGGGGCAGACTTATGGGGCACACTTATGGGTAACGCTTATGGGTCAGACTTATGGGTCACGCTTATGGGTCAGACTTATGGGGCAGACTCTCCCTTCCATCGGTCCCAGTGCGGAGATACCACGTGACCGTGTGCACGGGGACGCGGAGCGGCAGCGGGACGGACGCCAACGTCTTCATCGTCCTGATGGGCGAGCGCGGCGACACGGGACAGCGCGTCCTCACCAAGTGCCTCAACAACGGCAACAAGTTCGAGAAGGGCAACGTGAGTCCGCGCCGCCAAAACTGGGGGGACTGCAGGGATTTGGGGGGGCAGGCTCGCTGGCGCGCCCCAAATTGCCCTCTGGGTCGAGGAAGAGGAACGAGAAGGAAATTTGGGGGTGCGAGTTCGACAGCTCCACACAGTTTTCGCTCTGGGTCGAGGAAGAAGAGGGAAAGGGAAATTTGGGGGTGCAGGCTCGCTGTCGCACCCCATTTTCTCGCTCTGGGTCGACAGGAGGGAAGAGAGAGAAATTTGGGGGTGCAGGCTCGCTGTCGCACCCCATTTTCTCGCTCTGGGTCGAGGAAGAGGAACGAGAAGGAAATTTGGGGGTGCAAGTTCGACAGCTCCACACAGTTTTCGCTCTGGGTCGAGGAAGAAGAGGGAAAGGGAAATTTGGGGGTGCAGGGTCGCTGTCGCACCCCATTTTCTCGCTCTGGGTCGAGGAACGAGACAGAAATTTGGGGGTGCAGGCTCGCTGTCGCACCCCATTTTCTCGCTCTGGGTCGAGGAGGAGGGAAGAGAGAGAAATTTGGGGGTGCAGGCTCGCTGTCGCACCCCATTTTCTCGCTCTGGGTCGAGGAAGAGGAACGAGACAGAAATTTGGGGGTGCAGGCTCGCCGTCGCACCCCATTTTCTCGCTCTGGGTCGAGGAAGAGGAGGATACAGAAATTTGGGGGTGCAGGCTCGCTGTCGCACCCCATTTTCTCGCTCTGAGTCGAGGAAGAGGAACGAGACAGAAATTTGGGGGTGCAGGGTCGCTGTCGCACCCCGTTTTCTCGCTCTGGGTCGAGGAACGAGACAGAAATTTGGGGGTGCAGGCTTGCTGTCGCACCCCATTTTCTCGCTCTGGGTCGAGGAAGAGGAACGAGACAGAAATTTGGGGGTGCAGGGTCGCCGTCGCGCCCCATTTTTCTCTGTGGGTCGAGGAGTTGTGGGCGAGCGCGGCGACACGGGACAGCGCGTCCTCACCAAGTGCCTCAACAACGGCAACAAGTTCGAGAAGGGCAACGTGAGTCCGCGCCGCCAAAACTGGGGGGACTGCAGGGATTTGGGGGGGCAGGCTCGCTGGCGCGCCCCAAATTGCCCTCTGGGTCGAGGAAGAGGAACGAGACAGAAATTTGGGGGTGCAGGCTCGCTGTCGCACCCCATTTTCTCGCTCTGGGTCGACGAAGAGGAGAGAGACAGAAATTTGGGGGTGCAGGCTCGGTATCGCACCCCAAATTTCCCTCTGGGTCGAGGAAGAGGAACGAGACAGAAATTTGGGGGTGCAGGCTCGCTGTCGCACCCCATCTTCTCGCTCTGGGTCGAGGAAGTGGAACGAGACAGAAATTTGGGGGTGCAGGCTCGCTGTCGCACCCCATTTTCTCGCTCTGGGTCGAGGAACGAGACAGAAATTTGGGGGTGCAGGGTCGCTATCGCACCCCATTTTCTTACTTTGGGTCAACGAAAAAAAAGGGAGACCAAAAATTTGGGGGTGCAGGCTCGCTGTCGCACCCCATTTTCTCGCTCTGGGTCGAGGAAGAGGAACGAGACAGAAATTTGGGGGTGCAGGCTCGCTGTCGCACCCCATTTTCTCGCTCTGGGTCGAGGAAGAGGAACGAGACAGAAATTTGGGGGTGCAGGCTCGCTGTCGCACCCCAATTTTCTCTCTGGGTCAAGGAAGTGGAACGAGACAGAAATTTGGGGGTGCAGGCTCGCTGTCGCACCCCGTTTTCTCGCTCTGGGTCGAGGAAGAGGAGTGAGACAGAAATTTGGGGGTGCAGGCTCGCTGTCGCACCCCGTTTTCTCGCTCTGGGTCGAGGAATAGGAACGAGACAGAAATTTGGGGGTGCAGGCTCGCTGTCGCACCCCGTTTTCTCGCTCTGGGTCGAGGAACGAGACAGAAATTTGGGGGTGCAGGCTCGCTGTCGCACCCCATTTTCTCGCTCTGGGTCGAGGAACGAGACAGAAATTTGGGGGTACAGGCTCACTACCGCACCCCATTTTCTCGCTCTGGGTCGAGGAAGAGGAACGAGACAGAAATTTGGGGGTGCAGGCTCGCTGTCGCACCCCATTTTCTCGCTCTGGGTCGACAGGAGGGAAGAGAGAGAAATTTGGGGGTGCAGGGTCGCCGTCGCACCCCATTTTCTTGCTCTGGGTCGAGGAACGAGACAGAAATTTGGGGGTGCAGGCTCGCTGTCGCACCCCATTTTCTCGCTCTGGGTCAAGGAAAAAAGGGGTGACCCAAAATTTGGGGGTGCAGGCTCGCTGTCGCACCCCGTTTTCTCGCTCTGGGTCGAGGAAGAGGAACGAGACAGAAATTTGGGGGTGCAGGGTCGCCGTCGCGCCCCATTTTTCTCTGTGGGTCGAGGAGTTGTGGGCGAGCGCGGCGACACGGGACAGCGCGTCCTCACCAAGTGCCTCAACAACGGCAACAAGTTCGAGAAGGGCAACGTGAGTCCGCGCCGCCAAAACTGGGGGGACTGCAGGGATTTGGGGGGGCAGGCTCGCTGGCGCGCCCCAAATTGCCCTCTGGGTCGAGGAAGAGGAACGAGACAGAAATTTGGGGGTGCAGGCTCGCTGTCGCACCCCATTTTCTCGCTCTGGGTCGAGGAAGAGGAACGAGACAGAAATTTGGGGGTGCAGGCTCGCTGTCGCACCCCATTTTCTCGCTCTGGGTCGAGGAAGAGGAACGAGACAGAAATTTGGGGGTGCAGGCTCGCTGTCGCACCCCAATTTTCTCTCTGGGTCAAGGAAGTGGAACGAGACAGAAATTTGGGGGTGCAGGCTCGCTGTCGCACCCCGTTTTCTCGCTCTGGGTCGAGGAAGAGGAGTGAGACAGAAATTTGGGGGTGCAGGCTCGCTGTCGCACCCCGTTTTCTCGCTCTGGGTCGAGGAATAGGAACGAGACAGAAATTTGGGAGTGCAGGGTCGCTGTCGCACCCCGTTTTCTCGCTCTGGGTCGAGGAACGAGACAGAAATTTGGGGGTGCAGGCTCGCTGTCGCACCCCATTTTCTCGCTCTGGGTCGAGGAACGAGACAGAAATTTGGGGGTACAGGCTCACTACCGCACCCCATTTTCTCGCTCTGGGTCGAGGAAGAGGAACGAGACAGAAATTTGGGGGTGCAGGCTCGCTGTCGCACCCCATTTTCTCGCTCTGGGTCGACAGGAGGGAAGAGAGAGAAATTTGGGGGTGCAGGGTCGCCGTCGCACCCCATTTTCTTGCTCTGGGTCGAGGAACGAGACAGAAATTTGGGGGTGCAGGCTCGCTGTCGCACCCCATTTTCTCGCTCTGGGTCGAGGAGGAGGGAAGAGAGAGAAATTTGGGGGTGCAGGCTCGCTGTCGCACCCCATTTTCTCGCTCTGGGTCGAGGAAGAGGAACGAGACAGAAATTTGGGGGTGCAGGCTCGCCGTCGCACCCCATTTTCTCGCTCTGGGTCGAGGAAGAGGAGGATACAGAAATTTGGGGGTGCAGGCTCGCTGTCGCACCCCATTTTCTCGCTCTGAGTCGAGGAAGAGGAACGAGACAGAAATTTGGGGGTGCAGGGTCGCTGTCGCACCCCGTTTTCTCGCTCTGGGTCGAGGAACGAGACAGAAATTTGGGGGTGCAGGCTTGCTGTCGCACCCCATTTTCTCGCTCTGGGTCGAGGAAGAGGAACGAGACAGAAATTTGGGGGTGCAGGGTCGCCGTCGCGCCCCATTTTTCTCTGTGGGTCGAGGAGTTGTGGGCGAGCGCGGCGACACGGGACAGCGCGTCCTCACCAAGTGCCTCAACAACGGCAACAAGTTCGAGAAGGGCAACGTGAGTCCGCGCCGCCAAAACTGGGGGGACTGCAGGGATTTGGGGGGGCAGGCTCGCTGGCGCGCCCCAAATTGCCCTCTGGGTCGAGGAAGAGGAACGAGACAGAAATTTGGGGGTGCAGGCTCGCTGTCGCACCCCATTTTCTCGCTCTGGGTCGACGAAGAGGAGAGAGACAGAAATTTGGGGGTGCAGGCTCGGTATCGCACCCCAAATTTCCCTCTGGGTCGAGGAAGAGGAACGAGACAGAAATTTGGGGGTGCAGGCTCGCTGTCGCACCCCATCTTCTCGCTCTGGGTCGAGGAAGTGGAACGAGACAGAAATTTGGGGGTGCAGGCTCGCTGTCGCACCCCATTTTCTCGCTCTGGGTCGAGGAACGAGACAGAAATTTGGGGGTGCAGGGTCGCTATCGCACCCCATTTTCTTACTTTGGGTCAACGAAAAAAAAGGGAGACCAAAAATTTGGGGGTGCAGGCTCGCTGTCGCACCCCATTTTCTCGCTCTGGGTCGAGGAAGAGGAACGAGACAGAAATTTGGGGGTGCAGGCTCGCTGTCGCACCCCATTTTCTCGCTCTGGGTCGAGGAAGAGGAACGAGACAGAAATTTGGGGGTGCAGGCTCGCTGTCGCACCCCAATTTTCTCTCTGGGTCAAGGAAGTGGAACGAGACAGAAATTTGGGGGTGCAGGCTCGCTGTCGCACCCCGTTTTCTCGCTCTGGGTCGAGGAAGAGGAGTGAGACAGAAATTTGGGGGTGCAGGCTCGCTGTCGCACCCCGTTTTCTCGCTCTGGGTCGAGGAATAGGAACGAGACAGAAATTTGGGGGTGCAGGCTCGCTGTCGCACCCCGTTTTCTCGCTCTGGGTCGAGGAACGAGACAGAAATTTGGGGGTGCAGGCTCGCTGTCGCACCCCATTTTCTCGCTCTGGGTCGAGGAACGAGACAGAAATTTGGGGGTACAGGCTCACTACCGCACCCCATTTTCTCGCTCTGGGTCGAGGAAGAGGAACGAGACAGAAATTTGGGGGTGCAGGCTCGCTGTCGCACCCCATTTTCTCGCTCTGGGTCGACAGGAGGGAAGAGAGAGAAATTTGGGGGTGCAGGGTCGCCGTCGCACCCCATTTTCTTGCTCTGGGTCGAGGAACGAGACAGAAATTTGGGGGTGCAGGCTCGCTGTCGCACCCCATTTTCTCGCTCTGGGTCAAGGAAAAAAGGGGTGACCCAAAATTTGGGGGTGCAGGCTCGCTGTCGCACCCCGTTTTCTCGCTCTGGGTCGAGGAAGAGGAACGAGACAGAAATTTGGGGGTGCAGGGTCGCCGTCGCGCCCCATTTTTCTCTGTGGGTCGAGGAGTTGTGGGCGAGCGCGGCGACACGGGACAGCGCGTCCTCACCAAGTGCCTCAACAACGGCAACAAGTTCGAGAAGGGCAACGTGAGTCCGCGCCGCCAAAACTGGGGGGACTGCAGGGATTTGGGGGGGCAGGCTCGCTGGCGCGCCCCAAATTGCCCTCTGGGTCGAGGAAGAGGAACGAGACAGAAATTTGGGGGTGCAGGCTCGCTGTCGCACCCCATTTTCTCGCTCTGGGTCGAGGAAGAGGAACGAGACAGAAATTTGGGGGTGCAGGCTCGCTGTCGCACCCCATTTTCTCGCTCTGGGTCGAGGAAGAGGAACGAGACAGAAATTTGGGGGTGCAGGCTCGCTGTCGCACCCCAATTTTCTCTCTGGGTCAAGGAAGTGGAACGAGACAGAAATTTGGGGGTGCAGGCTCGCTGTCGCACCCCGTTTTCTCGCTCTGGGTCGAGGAAGAGGAGTGAGACAGAAATTTGGGGGTGCAGGCTCGCTGTCGCACCCCGTTTTCTCGCTCTGGGTCGAGGAATAGGAACGAGACAGAAATTTGGGAGTGCAGGGTCGCTGTCGCACCCCGTTTTCTCGCTCTGGGTCGAGGAACGAGACAGAAATTTGGGGGTGCAGGCTCGCTGTCGCACCCCATTTTCTCGCTCTGGGTCGAGGAACGAGACAGAAATTTGGGGGTACAGGCTCACTACCGCACCCCATTTTCTCGCTCTGGGTCGAGGAAGAGGAACGAGACAGAAATTTGGGGGTGCAGGCTCGCTGTCGCACCCCATTTTCTCGCTCTGGGTCGACAGGAGGGAAGAGAGAGAAATTTGGGGGTGCAGGGTCGCCGTCGCACCCCATTTTCTTGCTCTGGGTCGAGGAACGAGACAGAAATTTGGGGGTGCAGGCTCGCTGTCGCACCCCATTTTCTCGCTCTGGGTCAAGGAAAAAAGGGGTGACCCAAAATTTGGGGGTGCAGGCTCGCTGTCGCACCCCGTTTTCTCGCTCTGGGTCGAGGAAGAGGAACGAGACAGAAATTTGGGGGTGCAGGGTCGCCGTCGCGCCCCATTTTTCTCTGTGGGTCGAGGAGTTGTGGGCGAGCGCGGCGACACGGGACAGCGCGTCCTCACCAAGTGCCTCAACAACGGCAACAAGTTCGAGAAGGGCAACGTGAGTCCGCGCCGCCAAAACTGGGGGGACTGCAGGGATTTGGGGGGGCAGGCTCGCTGGCGCGCCCCAAATTGCCCTCTGGGTCGAGGAAGAGGAACGAGACAGAAATTTGGGGGTGCAGGCTCGCTGTCGCACCCCATTTTCTCGCTCTGGGTCGACGAAGAGGAGAGAGACAGAAATTTGGGGGTGCAGGCTCGGTATCGCACCCCAAATTTCCCTCTGGGTCGAGGAAGAGGAACGAGACAGAAATTTGGGGGTGCAGGCTCGCTGTCGCACCCCATCTTCTCGCTCTGGGTCGAGGAAGTGGAACGAGACAGAAATTTGGGGGTGCAGGCTCGCTGTCGCACCCCATTTTCTCGCTCATGGTCGAGGAAGAGGAACGAGACAGAAATTTGGGGGTGCAGGCTCGCTGTCGCACCCCATTTTCTCGCTCTGGGTCGAGGAAGAGGAACGAGACAGAAATTTGGGGGTGCCGGCTCGCTGTCGCACCCCAATTTTCACTCTAGGTCAATGAAGTGGAACGAGACAGAAATTTGGGGGTGCAGGCTCGCTGTCGCACCCCATTTTCTCGCTCTGGGTCGAGGAAGAGGAACGAGACAGAAATTTGGGGGTGCAGGCTCGCTGTCGCACCCCAATTTTCTCTCTGGGTCAAGGAAGTGGAACGAGACAGAAATTTGGGGGTGCAGGCTCGCTGTCGCACCCCGTTTTCTCGCTCTGGGTCGAGGAAGAGGAGTGAGACAGAAATTTGGGGGTGCAGGCTCGCTGTCGCACCCCGTTTTCTCGCTCTGGGTCGAGGAATAGGAACGAGACAGAAATTTGGGGGTGCAGGGTCGCCGTCGCACCCCGTTTTCTCGCTCTGGGTCGAGGAACGAGACAGAAATTTGGGGGTGCAGGCTCGCTGTCGCACCCCGTTTTCTCGCTCTGGGTCGAGGAAGAGGAACGAGACAGAAATTTGGGGGTGCAGACTCGCTGTTGCACCCCATTTTCTCGCTCTGGGTTGAGGAAGAGGAACGAGAAGGAAATTTGGGGGTGCAGAATCGCTGTCGCACCCCATTTTCTCGCTCTGGGTCGAGGAAGAGGAGTGAGACAGAAATTTGGGGGTGCAGGCTCGCTGTCGCACCCCGTTTTCTCGCTCTGGGTCGAGGAAGAGGAGAGAGACAGAAATTTGGGGGTGCAGGCTCGCTGTCGCACCACATTTTCTCGCTCTCGGTCGTGGACGAGGAACGAGACAGAAATTTGGGGGTGCAGGCTCGCTGTCACACCCCATTTTCTCGCTCTGGGTCGAGGAAGAGGGAAGAGAGAGAAATTTGGGGGTGCAGGCTCGCTACCGCACCCCGTTTTCTCGCTCTGGGTCGAGGAAGAGGAACGAGACAGAAATTTGGGGGTGCAGGCTCGCTGTCGCACCCCGTTTTCTCGCTCTGGGTCGAGGAAGAGGAACGAGACAGAAATTTGGGGGTGCAGGCTCGCTGTCGCACCCCGTTTTCTCGCTCTGGGTCGAGGAAGAGGAACGAGACAGAAATTTGGGGGTGCAGGCTCGCTGTCGCACCCCATTTTTCTCTGTGGGTCGAGGAAAAGGAACGAGACAGAAATTTGGGGGTGCAGGCTCGCTGTCGCACCCCATTTTCTCTGTGGGTCGAGGAAAAGGAACGAGACAGAAATTTGGGGGTGCAGGCTCGCTGTCGCACCCCATTTTCTCGCTCTGGGTCGAGGAGGAGGGAAGAGAGAGAAATTTGGGGGTGCAGGCTCGCTGTCGCGCCCCATTTTCTCGCTCTGGGTCGAGGAACGAGACAGAAATTTGGGGGTGCAGGCTCGCTGTCGCACCCCGTTTTCTCGCTCTGGGTCGAGGAACGAGACGGAAATTTGGGGGTGCAGGCTCGCCGTCGCGCCCCATTTTTCTCTGTGGGTCGAGGAGTTGTGGGCGAGCGCGGCGACACGGGACAGCGCGTCCTCACCAAGTGCCTCAACAACGGCAACAAGTTCGAGAAGGGCAACGTGAGTCCGCGCCGCCAAAACTGGGGGGACTGCAGGGATTTGGGGGGGCAGGCTCGCTGGCGCGCCCCAAATTGCCCTCTGGGTCGAGGAAGAGGAACGAGAAGGAAATTTGGGGGTGCAAGTTCGACAGCTCCACACAGTTTTCGCTCTGGGTCGAGGAAGAAGAGGGAAAGGGAAATTTGGGGGTGCGGGTTCGCTATTGCACCCCAAATTTGATTCTGGGTCGAGGAAGAGGAGTGAGACAGAAATTTGGGGGTGCAGGCTCGCTGTCGCACCCCATTTTCTCGCTCTGGGTCGAGGAAGAGGAACGAGAAGGAAATTTGGGGGTGCAGGCTCGCTGTCGCACCCCATTTTCTCGCTCTGGGTCGACGAAGAGGAGAGAGACAGAAATTTGGGGGTGCAGGGTCGCTGTCGCACCCCATTTTCTCGCTCTGGGTCGAGGAACGAGACAGAAATTTGGGGGTGCAGGCTCGCTGTCGCACCCCATTTTCTCGCTCTGGGTCGAGGAGGAGGGAAGAGAGAGAAATTTGGGGGTGCAGGCTCGCTGTCGCACCCCGTTTTCTCGCTCTGGGTCGAGGAAGAGGAGAGAGACAGAAATTTGGGGGTGCAGGCTCGCTGTCGCACCCCAATTTTCTCTCTGGGTCAAGGAAGTGGAACGAGACAGAAATTTGGGGGTGCAGGCTCGCTCTCGCGCCCCATTTTCTCGCTCTGGGTCGAGGAAGTGGAACGAGACAGAAATTTGGGGGTACAGGCTCACTACCGCACCCCATTTTCTCGCTCTGGGTCGAGGAAGAGGAACGAGACAGAAATTTGGGGGTGCAGGCTCGCTGTCGCACCCCATTTTCTCTGTGGGTCGAGGAAAAGGAACGAGACAGAAATTTGGGGGTGCAGGCTCGCTGTCGCACCCCATTTTCTCTGTGGGTCGAGGAAAAGGAACGAGACAGAAATTTGGGGGTGCAGGCTCACTGTCGCACCCCATTTTCTCGCTCTGGGTCAAGGAACGAGACAGAAATTTGGGGGTGCAGGCTCGCTGTCGCACCCCATTTTCTCGCTCTGGGTCGAGGACGAGGAACGAGACAGAAATTTGGGGGTGCAGGCTCGCAATCGCACCCCAATTTTCACTCTGGGTCAAGGAAGTGGAACGAGACAGAAATTTGGGGGTGCAGGCTCGCCGTCGCACCCCGTTTTCTCGCTCTGGGTCGAGGAAGAGGAACGAGACAGAAATTTGGGGGTGCAGGCTCGCTGTCGCACCCCAATTTTCTCTCTGGGTCAAGGAAGTGGAACGAGACAGAAATTTGGGGGTGCAGGCTCGCTGTCGCACCCCAATTTTCACTCTGGATCAAGGAAGTGGAACGAGACAGAAATTTGGGGGTGCAGGCTCGCTGTCGCACCCCATTTTCTCGCTCTGGGTCGAGGAAGAGGAACGAGACAGAAATTTGGGGGTGCAGGGTCGCTGTTGCACCCCATTTTCTCGCTCTGGATCGAGGAAGAGGAACGAGACAGAAATTTGGGGGTGCAGGCTCGCTGTCGCACCCCATTTTCTCGCTCTGGGTCGAGGAAGAGGAACGAGACAGAAATTTGGGGGTGCAGGCTCGCTGTCGCACCCCATTTTCTCGCTCTGGGTCGAGGACGAGGAACGAGACAGAAATTTGGGGGTGCAGGCTCGCTGTCGCACCCCAAATTTCCCTCTGGGTCGAGGAAGAGGAACGAGACAGAAATTTGGGGGTGCAGGCTCGCTGTCGCACTCGATTTTCTCGCTCTGGGTCAAAGGAACGAGACAGAAATTTGGGGGTGCAGGCTCGCTGTCGCACCCCATTTTCTCGCTCTGGGTCGAGGAAGAGGAACGAGACAGAAATTTGGGGGTGCAGGCTCGCTGTCGCACCCCATTTTCTCGCTCTGGGTCGAGGAAGAGGAACGAGACAGAAATTTGGGGGTGCAGGGTCGCCGTCGCGCCCCATTTTTCTCTGTGGGTCGAGGAGTTGTGGGCGAGCGCGGCGACACGGGACAGCGCGTCCTCACCAAGTGCCTCAACAACGGCAACAAGTTCGAGAAGGGCAACGTGAGTCCGCGCCGCCAAAACTGGGGGGACTGCAGGGATTTGGGGGGGCAGGCTCGCTGGCGCGCCCCAAATTGCCCTCTGGGTCGAGGAAGAGGAACGAGAAGGAAATTTGGGGGTGCGAGTTCGACAGCTCCACACAGTTTTCGCTCTGGGTCGAGGAAGAAGAGGGAAAGGGAAATTTGGGGGTGCAGGCTCGCTGTCGCGCCCCAATTTTCACTCTGGGTCAAGGAAGTGGAACGAGACAGAAATTTGGGGGTGCAGGCTCGCTGTCGCACCCCATTTTCTCGCTCTGGGTCGAGGAAGAGGAACGAGACAGAAATTTGGGGGTACAGCATCGCTGTCGCACCCCATTTTCTCGCTCCGGGTCGAGGAAGAGGAACGAGACAGAAATTTGGGGGTGCAGGCTCGCTGTCGCACCCCATTTTCTCGCTCTGGGTCGAGGAAGAGGAACGAGACAGAAATTTGGGGGTGCAGGCTCGCTATCGCACCCCAATTTTCACACTGGGTCGAGGAAGAGGAACGAGACAGAAATTTGGGGGTGCAGAATCGCTGTCGCACCCCAATTTTCTCTCTGGGTCAAGGAAGTGAAACGAGACAGAAATTTGGGGGTGCAGGCTCGCTGTCGCACCCCATTTTCTCGCTCTGGGTCGAGGAATGAGACAGAAATTTGGGGGTGCAGGCTCGCTGTCGCACCCCATTTTCTCGCTCTGGGTCGAGGAACGAGACAGAAATTTGGGGGTGCAGGCTCGCTGTCGCACCCCATTTTCTCGCTCTGGGTCAAGGAAGAGGAACGAGACAGAAATTTGGGGGTGCAGGCTCGCTGTCGCACCCCATTTTCTCGCTCTGGGTCGAGGAAGAGGAACGAGACAGAAATTTGGGGGTGCAGGCTCACTGTCGCACCCCATTTTCTCGCTCTGGGTCAAGGAAGAGGAACGAGACAGAAATTTGGGGGTGCAGGGTCGCTGTCGCACCCCGTTTTCTCGCTCTGGGTCGAGGAAGAGGAACGAGACAGAAATTTGGGGGTGCGGGTTCGCTGTCGCACCCCAATTTTCACTCTAGGTCAATGAAGTGGAACGAGACAGAAATTTGGGGGTGCAGGCTCGCTGTCGCACCCCGTTTTCTCGCTCTGGGTCGAGGAAGAGGAACGAGACAGAAATTTGGGGGTGCAGGCTCGCTGTCGCACCCCATTTTCTCGCTCTGGGTCGAGGAAGAGGAGTAAGACAGAAATTTGGGGGTGCAGGCTCGCTGTCGCACCCCATTTTCTCACTCTGGGTCGAGGAACGAGACAGAAATTTGGGGGTGCAGGCTCGCTGGCGCGCCCCATTTTCTCGCTCTGGGTCGAGGAAAAGGAACGAGACAGAAATTTGGGGGTGCAGGCTCACTGTCGCACCCCATTTTCTCGCTCTGGGTCAAGGAAGAGGAACGAGACAGAAATTTGGGGGTGCAGGCTCGCTGTCGCACCCCATTTTCTCGCTCTGGGTCGAGGAAGAGGAACGAGACAGAAATTTGGGGGTGCGGGTTCGCTGTCGCACCCCAATTTTCACTCTAGGTCAATGAAGTGGAACGAGACAGAAATTTGGGGGTGCAGGCTCGCTGTCGCACCCCGTTTTCTCGCTCTGGGTCGAGGAAGAGGAACGAGACAGAAATTTGGGGGTGCAGGCTCGCTGTCGCCCCCCATTTTCTCGCTCTGGGTCAAGGAACTGGAACGAGATAGAAATTTGGGGGTGCAGGCTCGCTGTCGCACCCCATTTTCTCGCTCTGGGTCGAGGAAGTGGAAAGAGAAGGAAATTTTTGGGGTGCAGGGTCGCTGTCGCACCCCATTTTCTCGCTCTGGGTCGAGGAAGAGGAGTGAGACAGAAATTTGGGGGTGCAGGCTCGCTGTCGCACCCCAATTTTCTCTCTGGGTCAAGGAAGTGGAACGAGACAGAAATTTGGGGGTGCAGGCTCGCTCTCGCACCCCATTTTCTCGCTCTGGGTCGAGGAAGAGGAACGAGACAGAAATTTGGGGGTGCAGGCTCGCAGTCGCACCCCATTTTCTCGCTCTGGGTCGAGGAAGAGGAACGAGACAGAAATTTGGGGGTGCACAATCGCTGTCGCACCCCATTTTCTCGCTCTGGGTCGAGGAAGAGGAACGAGACAGAAATTTGGGGGTGCAGGCTCGCTGTCGCACCCCATTTTCTCGCTCTGGGTCGAGGAACGAGACAGAAATTTGGGGGTGCAGGCTCGCTGTCGCACCCCATTTTCTCGCTCTGGGCCGAGGAAGAGGAGAGAGACAGAAATTTGGGGGTGCAGGCTCGCTGTCGCACCCCGTTTTCTCGCTCTGGGTCGAGGAAGAGGAACGAGAAGGATATTTGGGGGTGCAAGTTCGACATCTCAACACAGTTTTCCCTCTGGGTCGAGGAAGAAGAGGGAAAGGGAAATTTGGGGGTGCAGGCTCGCTATTGCACCCCAAATTTGATTCTGGGTCGAGGAAGAGGAGGGAGTGCAGGGATTTGGGGGTGCAGGGTCGCTGTCGCACCCCATTTTCTCGCTCTGGGTCAAGGAAAAAAAAGGGAGACCAAAAATTTGGGGGTGCAGGCTCGCTGTCGCACCCCATTTTCTCGCTCTGGGTCGAGGAAGAGGAACGAGACGGAAATTTGGGGGTGCAGGCTCGCTGTCGCACCCCGTTTTCTCGCTCTGGGTCGAGGAAGAGGAACGAGACAGAAATTTGGGGGTGCAGGCTCGCTGTCGCACCCCATTTTCTCGCTCTGGGTCGAGGAAGAGGAACGAGACAGAAATTTGGGGGTGCAGGGTCGCCGTCGCGCCCCATTTTTCTCTGTGGGTCGAGGAGTTGTGGGCGAGCGCGGACACGGGACAGCGCGTCCTCACCAAGTGCCTCAACAACGGCAACAAGTTCGAGAAGGGCAACGTGAGTCCGCGCCGCCAAAACTGGGGGGACTGCAGGGATTTGGGGGGGGCAGGCTCGCTGGCGCGCCCCAAATTGCCCTCTGGGTCGAGGAAGAGGAACGAGAAGGAAATTTGGGGGGTGCAAGTTCGACAGCTCCACACAGTTTTCGCTCTGGGCCGAGGAAAAAAAGGGAGACCAAAAATTTGGGGGTGCAGGTTCGCTCTTGCACCCCAAATTTGATTCTGGGTCGAGGAAGACGAACGAGAAGGAAATTTGGGGGTGCAGGCTCGCTGTCGCACCCCGTTTTCTCGCTCTGGGTCGAGGAAGAGGAACGAGAAGGAAATTTGGGGGTGCAAGTTCGACAGCTCCACACAGTTTTCGCTCTGGGTCGAGGAAGAAGAGGGAAAGGGAAATTTGGGGGTGCAGGGTCGCTGTCGCACCCCATTTTCTCGCTCTGGGTCGAGGAACGAGACAGAAATTTGGGGGTGCAGGCTCGCTGTCGCACCCCATTTTCTCGCTCTGGGTCGAGGAAGAGGAACGAGACAGAAATTTGGGGGTGCAGGCTCGCTGTCGCACTCCCAATTTTCACTCTAGGTCAAGGAAGAGGAACGAGACAGAAATTTGGGGGGTGCAGGGTCGCTATCGCACCCCAATTTTCACTCTAGGTCAAGGAAGTGAAACGAGACAGAAATTTGGGGGTGCAGGCTCGCTGTCACAACCCATTTTCTCGCTCTGGGTCGAGGAAGAGGAACGAGACAGAAATTTGGGGGTGCAGGCTCGCTGTCGCACCCCATTTTCTCGCTCTGGGTCGAGGAAGAGGAACGAGACAGAAATTTGTGGGGTGCAGGGTCGCTGTCGCACCCCATTTTCTCGCTCTGGGTCAAGGAAAAAAGGGGGTGACCCAAAATTTGGGGGTGCAGGCTCGCTGTCGCACCCCGTTTTCTCGCTCTGGGTCGAGGAAGAGGAACGAGAAGGAAATTTGGGGGTGCGAGTTCGACAGCTCCACACAGTTTTCGCTCTGGGTCGAGGAAGAAGAGGGAAAGGGAAATTTGGGGGGTGCAGGGTCGCTGTCGCACCCCATTTTCTCGCTCTGGGTCAAGGAAAAAAGGGGTGACCCAAAATTTGGGGGTGCAGGCTCGCTGTCGCACCCCGTTTTCTCGCTCTGGGTCGAGGAAGAGGAACGAGAAGGAAATTTGGGGGTGCAAGTTCAACATCTCGACACAGTTTTCCCTCTGGGTCGAGGAAGAAGAGGGAAAGGGAAATTTTGGGGGTGCAGGCTCGCTGTCGCACCCCATTTTCTCGCTCTGGGTCGAGGAGGAGGGAAGAGAGAGAAATTTGGGGGTGCAGGCTCGCTGTCGCACCCCATTTTCTCGCTCTGGGTCGAGGAACGAGACAGAAATTTGGGGGGTGCAGGCTCGCTGTCGCACCCCATTTTCTCGCTCTGGGTCGAGGAAGAGGAACGAGACAGAAATTTGGGGGTGCAGGCTCGCTGTCGCACCCCATTTTCTCGCTCTGGGTCGAGGAACGAGACAGAAATTTGGGGGGTGCAGGCTCGCTGTCGCACCCCATTTCTCTCGCTCTGGGTCAAGGAACTGGAACGAGATAGAAATTTGGGGGTGCAGGCTCGCTGTCGCACCCCCATTTTCTCGCTCTGGGTCGAGGAATGAGACAGAAATTTGGGGGTGCAGGCTCGCTGTCGCACCCCATTTTCTCGCTCTGGGTCGAGGAAGAGGAACGAGACGGAAATTTGGGGGTGCAGGGTCGCCGTCGCGCCCCATTTTTTCTCTGTGGGTCGAGGAGTTGTGGGCGAGCGCGGCGACACGGGACAGCGCGTCCTCACCAAAGTGCCTCAACAACGGCAACAAGTTCGAGAAGGGCAACGTGAGTCCGCGCCGCCAAAACTGGGGGGACTGCAGGGATTTGGGGGGGCAGGCTCGCTGGCGCGCCCCAAATTGCCCTCTGGGTCGAGGAAGAGGAACGAGAAGGAAATTTGGGGGTGCGAGTTCGACAGCTCCACACAGTTTTCGCTCTGGGTCGAGGAAGAAGAGGGAAAGGGAAATTTGGGGGTGCAGGCTCGCTGTCGCACCCCATTTTCTCGCTCTGGGTCGAGGAGGAGGGAAGAGAGAGAGAAATTTGGGGGTGCAGGCTCGCTGTCCGCGCCCCATTTTCTCGCTCTGAGTTGAGGAAGAGGGAGAGAGACAGAAATTTGGGGGTGCAGGCTCGCTGTCGCACCCCATTTTCTCGCTCTGGGTCGAGGAAGAGGAGGGGACAGAAATTTGGGGGTGCAGGCTCGCTGTCGCACCCCATTTTCTCGCTCTGGGTCGAGGAACGAGACAAATTTGGGGGTGCAGGCTCGCTGTCGCACCCCATTTTCTCGCTCTGGGTCGAGGAACGAGACAGAAATTTGGGGGTGCAGGCTCGCTGTCGCACACCCCAATTTTCGCTCTGGTTCGAGGAAGACGATCGAGACAGAAATTTGGGGGTGCAGGCTCGCTGTCGCACCCCATTTTCTCTCGCTCTGGGTCGAGGAAGAGGAACGAGACAGAAATTTGGGGGTGCAGGCTCGCTGTCGCACCCCATTTTCTCGCTCTGGGTCGAGGAACGAGACAGAAATTTGGGGGTGCAGGCTCGCTGTCGCACCCCATTTTCTCGCTCTGGGGTCGAGGAACGAGACAGAAAATTGGGGGTGCAGGCTCGCTGTCGCACCCCATTTTCTCGCTCTGGGTCGAGGAAGTGGAACGAGACAGAAATTTGGGGGTACAGGCTCACTACCGCACCCCATTTTCTCGCTCTGGGTCGAGGAAGAGGAACGAGACAGAAATTTGGGGGTGCAGAATCGCTGTCACACACCCATTTTCTCGCTCTGGGTCGAGGAACGAGACAGAAATTTGGGGGTGCAGGCTCGCTGTCGCACCCCATTTTCTCGCTCTGGGTCGAGGAAGAGGAACGAGACAGAAATTTGGGGGTGCAGGCTCGCTGTCGCGCCCCATTTTCTCGCTCTGGGTCGAGGAACGAGACAGAAATTTGGGGGTGCAGGCTCGCTGTCGCACCCCGTTTTCTCGCTCTGGGTCGAGGAACGAGACAGAAATTTGGGGGTGCAGGCTCGCTGTCGCACCCCATTTTCTCGCTCTGGGTCGAGGAACGAGACAGAAATTTGGGGGTGCAGGCTCGCTGTCGCACCCCATTTTCTCGCTCTGGGCCGAGGAAGAGGAGAGAGACAGAAATTTGGGGGTGCAAGTTCGACATCTCAACACAGTTTTCCCTCTGGGTCGAGGAAGAAGAGGGAAAGGGAAATTTGGGGGTGCAGGCTCGCTATTGCACCCCAAATTTGATTCTGGGTCGAGGAAGAGGAGGGAGTGCAGGGATTTGGGGGTGCAGGGTCGCTGTCGCACCCCATTTTCTCGCTCTGGGTCAAGGAAAAAAAAAGGGAGACCAAAAATTTGGGGGTGCAGGCTCGCTGTCGCACCCCATTTTCTCGCTCTGGGTCGAGGAAGAGGAACGAGACAGAAATTTGGGGGTGCAGGCTCGCTGTCGCACCCCATTTTCTTGCTCTGAGTGGAGGAAGAGGAACGAGACAGAAATTTGGGGGTGCAGGCTCGCTGTCGCACGCCATTTTCTCGCTCTGGGTCGAGGAACGAGACAGAAATTTGGGGGTGCAGGGTCACTGTCGCACCCCATTTTCTCGCTCTGGGTCGAGGAAGAGGAACGAGACAGAAATTTGGGGGTGCAGGCTCGCTGTCGCACCCCATTTTCTCGCTCTGGGTCGAGGAAGAGGAACGAGACAGAAATTTGGGGGTGCAGGCTCGCTGTCGCACCCCAAATTTCCCTCTGGGTCGAGGAAGAGGAACGAGACAGAAATTTGGGGGTGCAGGCTCACTGTCGCACCCCGTTTTCTCGCTCTGGGTCGAGGAACGAGACAGAAATTTGGGGGTGCAGGCTCGCTGTCGCACCCCGTTTTCTCGCTCTGGGTCGAGGAAGAGGAACGAGACAGAAATTTGGGGGTGCAGGGTCGCCGTCGCGCCCCATTTTTCTCTGTGGGTCGAGGAGTTGTGGGCGAGCGCGGCGACACGGGACAGCGCGTCCTCACCAAGTGCCTCAACAACGGCAACAAGTTCGAGAAGGGCAACGTGAGTCCGCGCCGCCAAAACTGGGGGGACTGCAGGGATTTGGGGGGGCAGGCTCGCTGGCGCGCCCCAAATTGCCCTCTGGGTCGAGGAAGAGGAACGAGAAGGAAATTTGGGGGTGCAAGTTCGACAGCTCCACACAGTTTTCGCTCTGGGTCGAGGAAGAAGAGGGAAAGGGAAATTTGGGGGTGCAGGCTCACTATCGCACCCCAATTTTCTTACTCTGGGTCGAGGAAGAGGAACGAGACAGAAATTTGGGGGTGCAGGCTCGCTGTCGCACCCCATTTTCTCGCTCTGGGTCGACAGGAGGGAAGAGAGAGAAATTTGGGGGTGCAGGCTCGCTGTCGCACCCCATTTTCTCGCTCTGGGTCGAGGAAGAGGAACGAGACAGAAATTTGGGGGTGCAGGCTCGCTGGCGCACCCCAATTTTCACTCTGGGTCGAGGAAGTGGAACGAGACAGAAATTTGGGGGTGCAGGCTCGCTGTCGCACCCCATTTTCTCGCTCTGGGTCGAGGAAGAGGAGTGAGATAGAAATTTGGGGGTGCAGGCTCGCTGTCGCACCCCGTTTTCTTGCTCTGGGTCGAGGAAGAGGAACGAGGCAGAAATTTGGGGGTGCAGGCTCGCTGTCGCACCCCGTTTTCTCGCTCTGGGTCGAGGAAGAGGAACGAGACAGAAATTTGGGGGTGCAGGGTCGCTGTCGCACCCCGTTTTCTCGCTCTGGGTCGAGGAAGAGGAACGAGACAGAAATTTGGGGGTGCAGGCTCGCTGTCGCACCCCATTTTCTCGCTCTGGGTCGAGGAAGAGGAACGAGACAGAAATTTGGGGGTGCAGGCTCGCTGTCGCACCCCAAATTTCCCTCTGGGTCGAGGAAGAGGAACGAGACAGAAATTTGGGGGTGCAGGCTCGCTGTCGCACCCCATTTTCTCGCTCTGGGTCGAGGAACGAGACAGAAATTTGGGGGTGCAGGCTCGCTGTCGCACCCCATTTTCTCGCTCTGGGTCGAGGAACGAGACAGAAATTTGGGGGTGCAGGCTCGCTGTCGCACCCCATTTTCTCGCTCTGGGTCGAGGAAAAGGAACGAGACAGAAATTTGGGGGTGCGGGTTCGCTGTCGCACCCCATTTTCTCGCTCTGGGTCGAGGAAGAGGAACGAGACAGAAATTTGGGGGTGCAGGCTCGCTGTCGCACCCCATTTTCTCGCTCTGGGTCGAGGAACGAGACAGAAATTTGGGGGTGCAGGGTCGCCGTCGCACCCCATTTTCTCGCTCTGGGTCAAGGAAAAAAGGGGTGACCCAAAATTTGGGGGTGCAGGCTCACTTTCGCACCCCATTTTCTCGCTCTGGGTCGAGGAAGAGGGAAGAGAGAGAAATTTGGGGGTGCAGGCTCGCTGTCGCACCCCGTTTTCTCGCTCTGGGTCGAGGAAGAGGAACGAGACAGAAATTTGGGGGTGCAGGCTCGCTGTCGCACCCCATTTTCTCGCTCTGGGTCGAGGAACGAGACAGAAATTTGGGGGTGCAGGGTCACTGTCGCACCCCATTTTCTCGCTCTGGGTCAAGGAAAAAAGGGGTGACCCAAAATTTGGGGGTGCAGGCTCACTTTCGCACCCCATTTTCTCGCTCTGGGTCGAGGAAGAGGGAAGAGAGAGAAATTTGGGGGTGCAGGCTCGCTGTCGCACCCCGTTTTCTCGCTCTGGGTCGAGGAAGAGGAACAAGACAGAAATTTGGGGGTGCAGGCTCGCTGTCGCACCCCATTTTCTCGCTCTGGGTCGAGGAACGAGACAGAAATTTGGGGGTGCAGGCTCGCTATCGCACCCCAAATTTCCCTCTGGGTCGAGGAAGAGGAACGAGACAGAAATTTGGGGGTGCAGGCTCGCTGTCGCACCCCATTTTCTCGCTCTGGGTCGAGGAAGAGGAACGAGACAGAAATTTGGGGGTGCAGGCTCGCTGTCGCACCCCATTTTCTCGCTCTGGGTCAAAGGAACGAGACAGAAATTTGGGGGTGCAGGCTCGCTGTCGCACCCCATTTTCTCGCTCTGGGTCAAGGAAAAAAGGGGTGACCCAAAATTTGGGGGTGCAGGCTCGCTGTCGCACCCCATTTTCTCGCTCTGGGTCGAGGAAGAGGAACGAGACAAATTTGGGGGTGCAGGCTCGCTGTCGCACCCCATTTTCTCGCTCTGGGTCAAGGAAGAGGAACAAGACAGAAATTTGGGGGTGCAGGCTCGCTGGCGCACCCCATTTTCTCGCTGTGGGTCGAGGAAGAGGAACGAGACAGAAATTTGGGGGTGCAGGCTCGCTGTCGCACCCCATTTTCTCGCTCTGGGTCGAGGAAAAGGAACGAGACAGAAATTTGGGGGTGCAGGTTCGCTGTCGCACCCCATTTTCTCGCTCTGGGTCGAGGAAGAGGAACGAGACAGAAATTTGGGGGTGCCAGCTCGCTATCGCACCCCAAATTTCCCTCTGGGTCGAGGAAGAGGAACGAGACAGAAATTTGGGGGTGCAGGCTCGCTGTCGCACCCCATTTTCTCGCTCTGGGTCGAGGAAGAGGAACGAGACAGAAATTTGGGGGTGCAGGCTCGCTGTCGCACCCCATTTTCTCGCTCTGGGTCGAGGAAGAGGAACGAGACAGAAATTTGGGGGTGCAGGGTCGCTGTCGCACCCCATTTTCTCGCTCTGGGTCGAGGAAGAGGAACGAGACAGAAATTTGGGGGTGCAGGCTCGCTGTCGCACCCCATTTTCTCGCTCTGGGTCGAGGAAGAGGAACGAGAAGGAAATTTGGGGGTGCAAGTTCGACAGCTCCACACAGTTTTCGCTCTGGGTCGAGGAAGAAGAGGGAAAGGGAAATTTGGGGGTGCAGGCTCGCTGTCGCACCCCATTTTCTCGCTCTGGGTCGAGGAACGAGACAGAAATTTGGGGGTGCAGGCTCGCTGTCGCACCCCATTTTCTCGCTCTGGGTGGAGGAAGAGGAACGAGACAGAAATTTGGGGGTGCAGGCTCGCTGTCGCACCCCATTTTCTCGCTCTGGGTCGAGGAAGAGGAACGAGACAGAAATTTGGGGGTGCAGGCTCGCTGTCGCACCCCATTTTCTCGCTCTGGGTCGAGGAAGAGGAACGAGACAGAAATTTGGGGGTACAGCATCGCTGTCGCACCCCATTTTCTCGCTCTGGGTGGAGGAAGAGGAACGAGACAGAAATTTGGGGGTGCAGGCTCGCTGTCGCACCCCATTTTCTCGCTCTGGGTCGAGGAACGAGACAGAAATTTGGGGGTGCAGGCTCGCCGTCGCACCCCATTTTCTCGCTCTGGGTCGAGGAAGAGGAACGAGACAGAAATTTGGGGGTGCAGAATCGCTGTCGCACCCCAATTTTCTCTCTGGGTCAAGGAAGTGGAACGAGACAGAAATTTGGGGGTGCAGGCTCGCTGTCGCACCCCAATTTTCACTCTGGGTCAAGGAAGAAGAACGAGACAGAAATTTGGGGGTGCAGGCTCGCTGTCGCACCCCGTTTTCTCGCTCTGGGTCGAGGAACGAGACAGAAATTTGGGGGTGCAGGCTTGCTGTCGCACCCCATTTTCTCGCTCTGGGTCGAGGACGAGGAATGAGACAGAAATTTGGGGGTGCAGGCTCGCTGTCGCACCCCATTTTCTCGCTCTGGGCCGAGGAAGAGAAGGAGACAGAAATTTGGGGGTGCAGGCTCGCTGGCGCGCCCCAAATTGCCCTCTGGGTCGAGGAAGAGGAACGAGAAGGAAATTTGGGGGTGCAAGTTCGACAGCTCCACACAGTTTTCGCTCTGGGTCGAGGAAGAAGAGGGAAAGGGAAATTTGGGGGTGCAGGCTCGCTGTCGCACCCCATTTTCTCGCTCTGGGTCGAGGAAGTGGAACGAGACAGAAATTTGGGGGTGCAGAATCGCTGTCGCACCCCATTTTCTCGCTCTGGGTCGAGGAATGAGACAGAAATTTGGGGGTGCAGGCTCGCTGTCGCACCCCATTTTCTCGCTCTGGGTCGAGGTAGAGGAACGAGACAGAAATTTGGGGGTGCCGGCTCGCTATCGCACCCCAAATTTCCCTCTGGGTCGAGGAAGAGGAACGAGACAGAAATTTGGGGGTGCAGGCTCGCTGTCGCACCCCATTTTCTCGCTCTGGGTCGAGGAAGAGGAACGAGACAGAAATTTGGGGGTGCAAGTTCGACATCACGACACAGTTTTCCCTCTGGGTCGAGGAAGAAGAGGGAAAGGGAAATTTGGGGGTGCGGGTTCGCTATTGCACCCCAAATTTGATTCTGGGTCGAGGAAGAGGAGGGAGTGCAGGGATTTGGGGGTGCAGGGTCGCTGTCGCACCCCATTTTCTCGCTCTGGGTCAAGGAAAAAAAAGGGAGACCAAAAATTTGGGGGTGCAGGCTCGCTGTCGCACCCCGTTTTCTCGCTCTGGGTCGAGGAAGAGGAACGAGACAGAAATTTGGGGGTGCCGGCTCGCTGTCGCCCCCCATTTTCTCCCTCTGCCCCCCACTTTCTCCTCCCCAGGCCGACGAGTTCGTGATCGAAGCGGTGAGCCTGAAGAGGGTGAGGAGGGTGAGGATAGGGCACGACGGCCGAGGAGGAAGCAGTGGATGGTACCTGGCCAAGGTGATAGTGAGGGAGGAAGGACACCCCGAAAGTGAGGCGCTGGAATTCCCGTGCTACAGGTACGGGAAAGGAAAATCGGGGGGCCCTAGAGCGAGCCCCCCAAGTTTGCAGTGCAATCCGCGCTTCCGCCCCAAAATCCGATCATCCCGATCCCTCCCAATCCCATTCCTCACTTTCCACTCCCCATTTCCACGTTGTCACCCCAAAATCCGATCACCCCGATCCCACCCGACTCGATTCCTCGCTTTCGTTCCCCACTTCCACGCTGTCACCCCAAAATCCGACGATCCCGATCCCGCCCAACTCGATTCCACGCTTTCTGTACCCCAATTCCACGCTGTCACCCCAAAATCCGATCATCCCGATCCCGCCCGACTCGATTCCACGCTTTCTGTACCCCAATTCCACGCTGTCACCCCAAAATCCGATCACCCCGATCCCACCCAACTTCATTCCTCCCTTTCTGTACCCCAATTCCACGCTGTCACCCCAAAATCCGATCATCCCGATCCCACCCGACTCGATTCCTCTCTTTCGTTCCCCACTTCCATGCTATCACCCCAAAATCCGATCATCCCGATCCCGCCCGACTCGATTCCTCGCTTTCTGTACCCCAATTCCACGCTGTCACCCCCAAATCCGACGATCCCGATCCCTCCCAATCCCATTCCTCACTTTCCACTCCCCATTTCCACGCTGTCACCCCAAAATCCGATCACCCCGATCCCACCCAACTTGATTCCTCCCTTTCTGTACCCCACTTCCACGCTGTCACCCCAAAATCCGATCACCCCGATCCCACCCGACTCGATTCCTCGCTTTCTGTACCCCACTTCCACGCTGTCACCCCAAAATCCGACGATCCCGATCCCTCCCAACCCCATTCCTCACTTTCCACTCCCCATTTCCACGCTGTCACCCCAAAATCCGATCATCCCGATCCCGCCCGACTCGATTCCACGCTTTCTGTACCCCAATTCCACGCTGTCACCCCAAAATCCGACGATCCCGATCCTGCCCGACTCGATTCCTCGTTCTGTACCCCACTTCGACGCTGTCACCCCAAAATCCGATCATCCCAATCCCCCCAACTCGATTCCTCGCTTTCGTTCCCCACTTCCACGCTGTCACCCCAAAATCCGATCATCCCAATCCCCCCTACTCGATTCCTCGCTTTCGTTCCCCACTTCCACGCTGTCACCCCAAAATCCGATCATCCCGATCCCACCCGACTCGATTCCTCGCTTTCTGTACCCCACTTCCACGCTGTCACCCCCAAAATCCGATCATCCCGATCCCACCCAACTCGATTCCACGCTTTCTGTACCCCAATTCCACGCTGTCACCCCAAAATACGATCACCCCGATCCCACCCGACTCGATTCCTCGCTTTCGTTCCCCACTTCCACGCTGTCACCCCAAAATCCGATCATCCCGATCCCACCCGACTCAATTCCTCTCTTTCTGTACCCCACTTCCACGCTGTCACCCCAAAATCCGATCACCCCGATCCCACCGAACTCGATTCCTCTCTTTCGTTCCCCACTTCCATGCTATCACCCCAAAATCCGATCATCCCGATCCCACCCGACTCGATTCCTCGCTTTCGTTCCCCACTTCCACGCTGTCACCCCAAAATCCGATCATCCCGATCCCGCCCGACTCGATTCCACGCTTTCTGTACCCCAATTCCACGCTGTCACCCCAAAATCCGATCATCCCAATCCCCCCAACTCGATTCCTCGCTTTCGTTCCCCACTTCCACGCTGTCACCCCAAAATCCGATCATCCCGATCCCGCCTGACTCGATTCCTCGCTTTCTGTACCCCACTTCCACGCTGTCACCCCAAAATCCGACGATCCCGATCCCTCCCAACCCCATTCCTCACTTTCCACTCCCCATTTCCACGCTGTCACCCCAAAATCCGATCACCCCGATCCCGCCCGACTCGATTCCTCGCTTTCTGTACCCCACTTCCACGCTGTCACCCCAAAATCCGATCATCCCGATCCCACCCAACTTGATTCCTCTCTTTCTGTACCCCAATTCCACGCTGTCACCCCAAAATCCGATCACCCCGATCCCACCCAACTTGATTCCTCTCTTTCTGTACCCCAATTCCACGCTGTCACCCCAAAATCCGATTACCCCGATCCCACCCGATTCGATTCCTCTCTTTCTGTACCCCACTTCCACGCTGTCACCCCAAAATCCGATCACCCCGATCCCACCCGACTCGATTCCTCGCTTTCTGTACCCCACTTCCACGCTGTCACCCCAAAATCCGATCATCCCGATCGCACCCAACTCGATTCCTCTCTTTCGTTCCCCACTTCCACGCTGTCACCCCAAAATCCGATCATCCCGATCCCACCCGACTCGATTCCTCGCTTTCGTTCCCCACTTCCACGCTGTCACCCCAAAATCTGATCATCCCGATTCCGCCCGACTCGATTCCTCGCTTTCTGTACCCCACTTCCACGCTGTCACCCCAAAATCCGATCATCCCGATCCCGCCCGACTCGATTCCTCGCTTTTGTTCCCCACTTCCACGCTGTCACCCCAAAATCCGACGATCCCGATCCCTCCCAATCCCATTCCTCACTTTCCACTCCCCACTTCCACGCTGTCACCCCAAAATCCGATCATCCCGATCCCACCCGACTCGATTCCTCGCTTTCTGTACCCCACTTCCACGCTGTCACCCCAAAATCCGACGATCCCGATCCCTCCCAATCCCATTCCTCACTTTCCACTCCCCACTTCCACGCTGTCACCCCAAAATCCGATCATCCCGATCCCACCCGACTCGATTCCTCTCTTTCTGTACCCCAATTCCACGCTGTCACCCCAAAATCCGATCACCCCGATCCCACCCGATTCGATTCCTCTCTTTCTGTACCCCACTTCCACGCTGTCACCCCAAAATCCGATCATCCCGATCCCGCCCGACTCGATTCCTCGCTTTCTGTACCCCAATTCCATGCTATCACCCCAAAATCCGATCACCCCGATCCCACCCGACTCGATTCCTCGCTTTCTGTACCCCAATTCCACACTGTCACCCCAAAATCCGACGATCCCGATCCCGCCCGACTCGATTCCTCGCTTTCTGTACCCCACTTCCACGCTGTCACCCCAAAATCCGATCATCCCGATCCCGCCCGACTCGATTCCACGCTTTCTGTACCCCAATTCCACGCTGTCACCCCAAAATCCGATCACCCCGATCCCGCCCGACTCGATTCCTCACTTTCGTTCCCCACTTCCACGCTGTCACCCCAAAATCCGATCACCCCGACCCCACCAGACTCGATTCCTCTCTTTCTGTACCCCACTTCCACGCTGTCACCCCAAAATCCGATCATCCCGATCCCACCCAACTTGATTCCTCTCTTTCTGTACCCCACTTCCACACTGTCACCCCAAAATCCGATCATCCCGATCCCACCTGACTCAATTCCTCTCTTTCTGTACCCCACTTCCACGCTGTCACCCCAAAATCCGATCACCCCGATCCCACCCGACTCGATTCCTCGCTTTCGTTCCCCACTTCCACGCTGTCACCCCAAAATCCGATCATCCCGATCCCGCCCGACTCGATTCCTCGCTTTCTGTACCCCAATTCCACGCTATCACCCCAAAATCCGATCATCCCGATCCCACCCAACTTGATTCCTCTCTTTCTGTACCCCAATTCCACGCTGTCACCCCAAAATCCGATCACCCCGATCCCACCCGATTCGATTCCTCCCTTTCTGTACCCCACTTCCACGCTGTCACCCCAAAATCCGATCATCCCGATCCCGCCCGACTCGATTCCTCGCTTTCTGTACCCCAATTCCACGCTATCACCCCAAAATCCGATCACCCCGATCCCACCCGATTCGATTCCTCTCTTTCTGTACCCCACTTCCACGCTGTCACCCCAAAATCCGATCATCCCGATCCCACCCGACTCGATTCCTCTCTCTCTGTACCCCAATTCCACGCTGTCACCCCAAAATCCGACGATCCCGATCCCTCCCAATCCCATTCCTCACTTTCCCTCCCCACTTCCACGCTGTCACCCCAAAATCCGATCATCCCGATCCCACCCGACTCGATTCCTCGCTTTCGTTCCCCACTTCCACGCTGTCACCCCAAAATCCGATCACCCCGATCCCGCCCGACTCGATTCCACGCTTTCTGTACCCCAATTCCACGCTGTCACCCCAAAATCCGATCATCCCGATCCCGCCCGACTCGATTCCTCGCTTTCGTTCCCCACTTCCACGCTGTCACCCCAAAATCCGACGATCCCGATCCCTCCCAATCCCATTCCTCACTTTCCACTCCCCACTTCCACGCTGTCACCCCAAAATCCGATCATCCCGATCCCACCCGACTCGATTCCTCGCTTTCGTTCCCCACTTCCACGCTGTCACCCCAAAATCCGACGATCCCGATCCCGCCCGACTCGATTCCACGCTTTCTGTACCCCAATTCCACGCTGTCACCCCAAAATCCGATCATCCCGATCCCCCCGACTCGATTCCTCTCTTTCTGTACCCCACTTCCACGCTGTCACCCCAAAATCCGATCACCCCGATCCCACCCGACTTGATTCCTCGCTTTCTGTACCCCAATTCCACGCTGTCACCCCAAAATCCGATCATCCCGATCCTACCCAACTCGATTCCTCGCTTTCTGTACCCCAATTCCACGCTGTCACCCCAAAATCCGATCATCCCGATCCCACCCGACTCGATTCCTCGCTTTCGTTCCCCACTTCCACGCTGTCACCCCAAAATCCGATCATCCCGATCCTACCCGACTCGATTCCTCGCTTTCTGTACCCCAATTCCACGCTGTCACCCCAAAATCCGATCATCCCGATCCCACCCGACTCGATTCCTCGCTTTCGTTCCCCACTTCCACGCTGTCACCCCAAAATCCGATCATCCCGATCCCGCCCAACTCGATTCCTCCCTTCGTTCCCCACTTCCATGCTGTCACCCCAAAATCCGATCATCCCGATCCCGCCCGACTCGATTCCTCGCTTTCTGTACCCCAATTCCACGCTGTCACCCCAAAATCCGATCATCCCGATCCCACCCGACTCGATTCCACGCTTTCTGTACCCCACTTCCACGCTGTCACCCCAAAATCCGATCATCCCGATCCCACCCAACTGGATTCCTCTTTCTGTACCCCACTTCCACGCTGTCACCCCAAAATCCGATCACCCCGATCCCGCCCGACTCGATTCCTCGCTTTCGTTCCCCACTTCCACGCTGTCACCCCAAAATCCGATCATCCCGATCCCACCCGACTCGATTCCTCGCTTTCTGTACCCCACTTCCACGCTGTCACCCCAAAATCCGATCACCCCGATCCCACCCAACTCGATTCCTCTCTTTCTGTACCCCAATTCCACGCTGTGACCCCAAAATCCGATCACCCCGATCCCACCCGACTCGATTCCTCGCTTTCTGTACCCCACTTCCACGCTATCACCCCAAAATCCGATGATCCCGATCCTACCCGACTCGATTCCTCGCTTTCGTTCCCCACTTCCACGCTGTCACCCCAAAATCCGATCATCCCGATCCCGCCCGACTCAATTTTTCTCTTTCCACTCCCCACTCCCAACGTCCACCCAACGTTCCCCATAGGGGGGGACCCCAAAAAACGGGCCGAACCCCCCGGAATCCAACCTCCGACGGATCTATGGGGCGCGTCCACACCCCTCCCTTCTTTCTCTTCCCCGCGTGGGGAAGACGCGACCGTCTCCTCCCCACACGCGGCTGTGGGTCGCGCGTCTGATCGCCTCCGAACTCGGGGGATGAAACCGTACCCCAATTTCCAACCTTTGGCGCCCCCGTTTCCGCCGAGAGCCGGGGGACGCCATCGCAGTGTACGGGCGACGGCGCCGACTCGAGGGGACAAGGTGCTCACCCACTGCATCCTCCGACGGGAGGGGAAATATCTCCGCGACCCACAGATTTTCCGAGCTCTCCATCCTGTGGGTCAGGGAGGAATTTCGACCCCCACGGTGCCGTGCGATGAGGGGGAGAGGGGAGGAAATCTTCCTTATGATGATGAGTTTGGATTATGATATGATTTATGATTAGGGGATGATTTGGGGGATCTGATCTCAGATGATTTTGGGATCTGATTTCGCGGAGACGATTTTGGGATCCGATCTCACGGAGACGATTTTGGGATCTGATCTCACACAGATGATTTTGGGATCCGATCTCACGCGGATGATTTTGGGATCAGATCTCACGCGGACGATTTTGGGATCTGATCTCACGGAGACGATTTTGGGATCCGATCTCACGGAGACGATTTTGGGATCCGATCTCACGGAGACGATTTTGGGATCCGATCTCACGGAGACGATTTTGGGATCCGATCTCACACAGATGATTTTGGGATCTGATCTCACGGAGACGATTATTGGATCAGATCTCACACATATGATTTTGGGATCCGATCTAACGCAGATGATTTTGGGATCTGATCTCACGCAGACAATTTTGGGATCCGATCTCGAGACGATTTTGGGATCCGATCTCGGATGATTTTGGGATCGAATCTCAAGGAGATGATTTTGGGATCGGATCTCACACGGATGATTTTGGGATCCGATCTCGGGCTGATGATTTTGGGATCTGATCTCATGCGGATGATTTTGGGATCTGATCTCACGTGGATGATTTTGGGATCCGATCTCAAGGAGACGATTTTGGGATCTGATTTCATGGAGACGATTTTGGGATCTGATCTCGGGCGGGTGATTTTGGGATCTGATCTCACGGAGACGATTTTGGGATCTGATCTCACGCAGAAGATTTTGGGATCCGATCTCAAGGAGATGATTTTGGGATCCGATCTCACGCGGATGATTTTGGGATCCGATCTCACGTGGACGATTTTGGGATCAGATCTCAGGCAGATGATTTTGGGATCGGATCTCGGATGATTTTGGGATCGGATCTCAAGGAGACGATTTTGGGATCCAATCTCACGTGGACGATTTTGGGATCTGATCTCAGATGATTTTGGGATCCGATCTCGGGCTGATGATTTTGAGATCTGATCTCATGCGGATGATTTTGGGATCTGATCTCACGCAGATGATTTTGGGATCTGATCTCACGGAGACGATTTTTGGATCCGATCTCACGGAGACGATTTTGGGATCCGATCTCACACAGATGATTTTGGGATCTGATCTCACGGAGACGATTATTGGATCAGATCTCACACATATGATTTTGGGATCTGATCTCACGCAGATGATTTTGGGATCTGATCTCACGCAGACAATTTTGGGATCCGATCTCAAGGAGACGATTTTGGGATCCGATCTCGGATGATTTTGGGATCGAATCTCAAGGAGATGATTTTGGGATCGGATCTCACACGGATGATTTTGGGATCCGATCTCGGGCTGATGATTTTGGGATCTGATCTCATGCGGATGATTTTGGGATCCAATCTCACGCGGACGATTTTGGGATCTGATCTCAACAGGATGATTTTGGGATCTGATCTCGGACGGATGATTTTGGGATCTGATCTCGGATGATTTTAGGATCCGATCTCAAGGAGACAATTTTGGGTTCCAATCTCGGATGATTTTGGGATGTGATCTCACGGAGACGATTCTGGGATCTGATCTCACGCAGATGATTTTGGGATCCGATCTCACGCGGATGATTTTGGGATCAGATCTCAGGCGGACGATTTTGGGATCAGATCTCAGGCGGACGATTCTGGGATCAGATCTCAAGGAGATGATTTTGGGATCCAATCTCAGATGATTCTGGGATCTGATCTCAAGGAGATGATTTTGGGATCCGATCTCACACGGATGATTTTGGGATCCGATCTCACGTGGACGATTTTGGGATCCGATCTCACGCGGATGATTTTGGGATCAGATCTCAGGCGGACGATTTTGGGATCAGATCTCACGTGGATGATTTTGGGATCCGATCTCAAGGAGACGATTTTGAGATCCAATCTCGGATGATTTTGGGATCCAATCTCACGCGGATAATTTTGGGATCCGATCTCAGGTGGACGATTTTGGGATCCGATCTCACGCTGATGATTTTCGGATCAGATCTCAGGGGGATGATTTTGGGATCTGATCTCAGGCGGACGATTTTGGGATCTGATCTCAGGCGGATGATTTTGGGATCCGATCTCACGGAGACGATTTTGGGATCCGATCTCACGCGGATGATTTTGGGATCCGATCTCAAGGAGACGATTTTGGGATCTGATCTCACGCGGATGATTTTGGGATCCGATCTCACGCGGACGATTTTGGGATCCGATCTCAAGGAGACGATTTTGGGATCTGATCTCACGGAGACGATTTTGGGATCTGATCTCACGCGGACGATTTTGGGATCTGATCTCACGCGGACGATTTTGGGATCTGATCTCACGCAGACGATTTTGGGATCCGATCTCACGGAGACGATTTTGGGATCTGATCTCACGCAGATGATTTTGGGATCTGATCTCACGCAGACAATTTTGGGATCCGATCTCAAGGAGACGATTTTGGGATCCGATCTCGGATGATTTTGGGATCGAATCTCAAGGAGATGATTTTGGGATCGGATCTCACACGGATGATTTTGGGATCCGATCTCGGGCTGATGATTTTGGGATCTGATCTCATGCGGATGATTTTGGGATCCGATCTCGGGCTGATGATTTTGGGATCTGATCTCATGCGGATGATTTTGGGATCTGATCTCATGCGGATGATTTTGGGATCCAATCTCAGATGATTCTGGGATCTGATCTCACGCAGATGATTTTGGGATCTGATCTCACGCAGATGATTTTGGGATCAGATCTCAGGCGGATGATTTTGGGATCAGATCTCACGTGGATGATTTTGGGATCAGATCTCACGTGGATGATTTTGGGATCCGATCTCAAGTAGATGATTTTGGGATCCAATCTCGGATGATTTTGGGATCCAATCTCACGCGGATAATTTTGGGATCCGATCTCAGGTGGACGATTTTGGGATCAGATCTCAGGCAGACGATTTTGGGATCTGATCTCACGCAGATGATTTTCGGATCAGATCTCAGGGGGATGATTTTGGGATCTGATCTCAGGCGGATGATTTTGGGATCCGATCTCACACGTACGATTCTGGGATCCGATCTCAAGGAGACGATTTTGGGATCGGATCTCACGCAGATGATTTTGGGATCAGATCTCGGATGATTTTGGGATCGGATCTCAAGGAGACGATTTTGGGATCCGATCTCGGATGATTTTGGGATCCGATCTCAAGGAGACGATTTTGGGATCGGATCTCACGCAGATGATTTTGGGATCAGATCTCGGATGATTTTGGGATCGGATCTCAAGGAGACGATTTTGGGATCCGATCTCGGATGATTTTGGGATCCGATCTCAAGGAGACGATTTTGGGATCGGATCTCACGCAGATGATTTTGGGATCAGATCTCGGATGATTTTGGGATCGGATCTCAAGGAGACGATTTTGGGATCCGATCTCGGATGATTTTGGGATCCGATCTCAAGGAGACGATTTTGGGATCGGATCTCACGCAGATGATTTTGGGATCAGATCTCGGATGATTTTGGGATCGGATCTCAAGGAGACGATTTTGGGATCCGATCTCGGATGATTTTGGGATCCGATCTCAAGGAGACGATTTTGGGATCGGATCTCACGCAGATGATTTTGGGATCAGATCTCGGACGGATGATTTTGGGATCGGATCTCAAGGAGACGATGTTGGGATCCGATCTCGGATGATTTTGGGATCCGATCTCAAGGAGACGATTTTGGGATCGGATCTCACGCAGATGATTTTGGGATCAGATCTCGGATGATTTTGGGATCGGATCTCAAGGAGACGATTTTGGGATCCGATCTCGGATGATTTTGGGATCCGATCTCAAGGAGACGATTTTGGGATCGGATCTCAGGCGGATGATTTCAGGATCACCTACCTCAGTTGAAACGGTTTTCGGAAGCGGAGAGGGAGAGATCCCACCCGAGCTCCTTCCAGGCGGCGATCGCTTTTTGGGGCCGGAATTCTTCGGGGCCGTGAAGGTTTGAAAGAGGTCCCCCTTCATTTTGGGATCTTTCCCCTCGCGAGTTCAGTCCTTTAAAAAACGTGAGGAAGAAACGAAAGGTTCTGGTAACGCTGCTGCCAATCGAGGCGGCCGCTAACGAGGAGCGCGGGGGTTCGGGATGGGCCGAAAATTAGCGGGTGCTAATTAATCCGTGCTCGTTTGCGGTAGATGGCTCGACAAAAACGAGGACGACGGACAGATCGTGCGAGAGTTGGTGCCCGCCGGGCAGTCCTCGATGCTCAAAAGTGAGTTCCTCTCCCCCTCCGAACTGGACTCCGATTTTTAATTGGCGATTCGATTCCGAGTTTTAATTGGCGATTCGATTCCGAGTTTTAATTGGCGATTCGACTGATCGATTTTTTTTTATTCTATTTTTTTTTCTTTTTAATTCTATCTCCGTTTTCTTTTCTTATCCCGTTTTTCTTCCAATTTTAATTCCATTTCTCCCCTTCTTCCTTTCCTTCTCATTCTTTTCATTTTTCATTTTTTCTTTTTTTTTTTTTTGAATTATTTTCTTTTTATATTATTTTCCTAATTTTCTTTCTAATTTTATTTTCTACTCTTTTCTCTTTTTTATTATTTTTTTATTTTTTTTCTTTTTTATTATTTTCTTTTTTTTATTTTCTTTTTTTAATATTTTCTTTCTAATTTTCTTTTTAATTTTCATTTTAATTTTCTTTTTATCTTATTTTCCATCTTCAATTTCCTATTTCCTTTCTTTTTCCTTTTTTACAATTATTTCATTATTTTCTTTTTTTCATTTCTTTTTTTTTTCATTTTCTTCTTTTTCTTCTTTTGTATTTCCTTTTTTTCTCATTTCCTTTTTTTCCTTTTCTTAATTTCCTTTTCAATTTTCTTTTTTTCATTATTATTTTTTCTTTTTTAATTATTTCCTTTTTTCTTTTTTTCCATTCTTTTATTTTCTTTTTTTTCTCTTTTCCTTTTTAATTCTTTTTTATCTTTATTCCTTTTTTCCCTTTTAAATTCCCTCTCCACTCTTTTTATCCCATTTTTTCCATTCTTTTTTCTTCCTTATTTTTCTTCTTAATTCTATCTCACTCTTTTTTTTATCCCATTTCTTTCACTCTTTTCTTTTTTTATCCCATTTTTTCCTTTTTTTCTCCCCTCTTTTTCACTTCTTTTTTTCCCTTTTCAATTCTATCCCCATTTTCTTTTCTCTTTCTCCCATCTTTCCACTCCTTTCTCCTTTCCTTTTTTCCCCTTCCAACTCTCCCCCCATTTTCTTTCCTCTTTCTCCCATCTTTCTATTCCTTTTTCTCCCTTTTTTCCCCTTAAAACTCCCTCCCCATTTTCTTTCCTCTTTCTCCCATCTTTCCATTCCTTTTTCTCCCTTTTTTCCCCTTCCAACTCTCCCCCCATTTTCTTTCCTCTCCATCTTTCCATCCTTTCTCCCTTTCCTTTTTTCCCCTTTCAACTCTCCCATTTTCTTTTCTCTCCATCTTTCCATCCTTTCCCCCTTTCCTTTTTTCCCCTTCCAACTCTCCCCCCATTTTCTTTCCTCTCCATCTTTCCATCCTTTCTCCCTTTTTTCCCCTTCCAACTCTCCCCCCAATTTCTTTCCTCTTTCTCCCATCTTTCCATTCCTTTTTCTCCCTTTTTTCCCCTTCCAACTCTCCCCCCATTTTCTTTCCTCTCCATCTTTCCATCCTTTCTCCCTTTCCTTTCCTCCCCTTCCAACTCTCCCCCCATTTTCTTTCCTCTTTCTCCCATCTTTCCATTCCTTTTTCTCCCTTTTTTCCCCTTCCAACTCTCCCCCCATTTTCTTTCCTCTCCATCTTCCCATCCTTTCCCCCTTTCCTTTCCTCCCCTTCCAACTCTCCCATTTTCTTTCCTCTTTCTCCCATCTTTCCATTCCTTTTTCTCCCTTTTTTCCCCTTCCAACTCTCCCCCCATTTTCTTTCCTCTTTCTCCCATCTTTCCATTCCTTTTTCTCCCTTTTTTCCCCTTCCAACTCTCCCTTTCCTTCCTCCCCTTCCAACCCTCCCATTTTCTTTTCTCTCCATCTTTCCATCCTTTCTTCCTTTCCTTTCCTCCCCTTCCAACTCTCCCATTTTCTTTCCTCTTTCTCCCATCTTTCCATTCCTTTTTCTCCCTTTTTTCCCCTTCCAACTCTCCCATTTTCTTTCCTCTCCATCTTTCCATCCTTTCTCCCTTTCCTTCCTCCCCTTCCAACTCTCCCCCCATTTTCTTTTCTCTTTCTCCCATCTTTCCACTCTTTTCTCCTTTCCTTTCTTCTCTTTCATTTCTCCCCCCATTTTCTTTCCTCTTTCTCCCATCTTTCCATTCTTTTTTCTCCCTTTTTTCCCCTTCCAACTCTCCCATTTTCTTTCCTCTCCATCTTTCCATCCTTTCTCCCTTTCCTTTCCTCCCCTTCCAACTCTCCCCCCATTTTCTTTCCTCTCCATCTTTCCATCCTTTCTCCCTTTTTTCCCCTTCCAACTCTCCCCCCATTTTCTTTCCTCTTTCTCCCATCTTTCCATTCCTTTTTCTCCCTTTTTTCCCCTTCCAACCCCCCCATTTTCTTTCCCCTCCATCTTTCCATCCTTTCTCCCTTTCCTCCCCTTCCCATTCTACCCGCGTTTTCCCCTTTTTCTTCCTTTTCCGTTTCCCACCTCTCGGAGCGGGGAAGGCAAACGTCTTCCTCGTTACCTCCGACCTCTTTCTCCCCAGACGTCAGTTATCACATCAGCGTGAAGACGGGGGACGTCCCCGGCGCCAGCTCGGACTCCAGGGTGTTCATCAAGGGTGTTCATCCATCTTTCCATCCTTTCTCCCTTTCCTTTTTTCCCCTTCCAACTCTCCCCCCATTTTCTTTCCTCTTTCTCCCATCTTTCCATTCCTTTTTCTCCCTTTTTTCCCCTTCCAACTCTCCCCCCATTTTCTTTCCTCTCCATCTTTCCATCCTTTCTCCCTTTCCTTTCCTCCCCTTCCAACTCTCCCATTTTCTTTCCTCTTTCTCCCATCTTTCCATTCCTTTTTCTCCCTTTTTTCCCCTTCCAACCCTCCCATTTTCTTTCCTCTCCATCTTTCCATCCTTTCTCCCTTTCCTTTCCTCCCCTTCCAACACTCCCATTTTCTTTCCCCTCCATCTTTCCATCCTTTCTCCCTTTTTTCCCCTTTCATTTCTCCCCCCATTTTCTTTCCTCTCCATCTTTCCATCCTTTCTCCCTTTCCTTTCCTCCCCTTCCAACCCCCCCATTTTCTTTCCCCTCCATCTTTCCATCCTTTCTCCCTTTCCTCCCCTTCCCATTCTACCCGCGTTTTCCCCTTTTTCTTCCTTTTCCGTTTCCCACCTCTCGGAGCGGGGAAGGCAAACGTCTTCCTCGTTACCTCCGACCTCTTTCTCCCCAGACGTCAGTTATCACATCAGCGTGAAGACGGGGGACGTCCCCGGCGCCAGCTCGGACTCCAGGGTGTTCATCAAGGGTGTTCATCCATCTTTCCATCCTTTCTCCCTTTCCTTTCCTCCCCTTCCAACCCTCCCATTTTCTTTCCCCTCCATCTTTCCATCCTTTCTCCCTTTTTTCCCCTTCCAACTCTCCCCCATTTTCTTTCCTCTCCATCTTTCCATCCTTTCTCCCTTCTTTCCCCTTCCAACTCTCCCCCCATTTTCTTTCCTCTTTCTCCCATCTTTCCATTCCTTTTTCTCCCTTTTTTCCCCTTCCAACTCTCCCCCCATTTTCTTTTCTCTTTCTCCCATCTTTCCATTCCTTTTTCTCCCTTTTTTCCCCTTCCAACTCTCCCCCCATTTTCTTTCCTCTTTCTCCCATCTTTCCATTCCTTTTTCTCCCTTTTTTCCCCTTCCAACTCTCCCCCCATTTTCTTTCCTCTTTCTCCCATCTTTCCATTCCTTTTTCTCTCTTTTTTCCCCTTCCAACTCTCCCCCCATTTTCTTTCCTCTTTCTCCCATCTTTCCATTCCTTTTTCTCCCTTTTTTCCCCTTCCAACTCTCCCTTTCCTTCCTCCCCTTCCAACCCTTCCATTTTCTTTCCTCTCCATCTTTCCATCCTTTCTCCCTTTCCTTTTTTCCCCTTCCAACTCTCCCCCCATTTTCTTTCCTCTCCATCTTTCCATCCTTTCTCCCTTTCCTTTCCTCCCCTTCCAACTCTCCCCCCATTTTCTTTCCTCTCCATCTTTCCATCCTTTCTCCCTTTTTTCCCCTTCCAACTCTCCCCCCATTTTCTTTCCTCTTTCTCCCATCTTTCCATTCCTTTTTCTCCCTTTTTTCCCCTTCCAATTCTCCCCCCATTTTCTTTCCTCTTTCTCCCATCTTTCCATTCCTTTTCCTCCCTTTTTTCCCCTTCCAACTCTCCCATTTTCTTTCCTCTTTCTCCCATCTTTCCATTCCTTTTTCTCCCTTTTTTCCCCTTCCAACTCTCCCTTTCCTTCCTCCCCTCCCAACCCCCCCATTTTCTTTCCCCTCCATCTTTCCATCCTTTCTCCCTTTCCTCCCCTTCCCATTCTACCCGCGTTTTCCCCTTTTTCTTCCTTTTCCGTTTCCCACCTCTCGGAGCGGGGAAGGCAAACGTCTTCCTCGTTACCTCCGACCTCTTTCTCCCCAGACGTCAGTTATCACATCAGCGTGAAGACGGGGGACGTCCCCGGCGCCAGCTCGGACTCCAGGGTGTTCATCAAGGGTGTTCATCCATCTTTCCATCCTTTCTCCCTTTCCTTTTTTCCCCTTCCAACTCTCCCCCCATTTTCTTTCCTCTCCATCTTTCCATCCTTTCTCCCTTCTTTCCCCTTCCAACTCTCCCCCCATTTTCTTTCCTCTTTCTCCCATCTTTCCATTCCTTTTCCTCCCTTTTTTCCCCTTCCAACTCTCCCATTTTCTTTCCTCTTTCTCCCATCTTTCCATTCCTTTTTCTCCCTTTTTTCCCCTTCCAACTCTCCCTTTCCTTCCTCCCCTTCCAACCCCCCCATTTTCTTTCCCCTCCATCTTTCCATCCTTTCTCCCTTTCCTCCCCTTCCCATTCTACCCGCGTTTTCCCCTTTTTCTTCCTTTTCCGTTTCCCACCTCTCGGAGCGGGGAAGGCAAACGTCTTCCTCGTTACCTCCGACCTCTTTCTCCCCAGACGTCAGTTATCACATCAGCGTGAAGACGGGGGACGTCCCCGGCGCCAGCTCGGACTCCAGGGTGTTCATCAAGCTGTACGGGGACAAGGCGGACACGAGCAAGGAACCGCTCCTCGTGTCCGACAACGATCTCGGCGACTACTTCGAGCGCGGCCGCGTCGATGAGTTCACCATCGACACGGCGGACATCGGCAAGGTGAGGATTCGGCTGACGGGGACGGTCGGAGCGTCTCTGTTTCTCCCTCTTTATTTCTTTCATTCGATTCGATTCGATTCGATTTGGCTGTGTTTTATTTTCTTTTATTTTATTTTATTTTATTTTATTTTGTTTTATTTTGTTTTATTTTATTTTATTTTATTTTATTTTATTTTATTTTATTTTATTTTATTTTATTTTGTTTTATTTTATTTTATTTTATTTTATTTTGTTTTGTTTTATTTTATTTTATTTTATTTTATTTTATTTTATTTTATTTTTGTTCTATTTTGTCTTATTTCATTTTAATTTATTTGTATTTTGGGTTATTTTTGCTTTATTTTATTCTACTTGATTTTGTTTCACTTTATTTTATTTTATTTTTATTTATTTTTATTTTATTTTATTTTATTTTATTTTATTTTATTTTATTTTATTTTATTTTGTTTTCTTTGATTTGATTTTTGTTCTATTTTATTCAATTTCATTTTAATTTATTTGTATTTTGGGTTATTTTGCTTTATTTTATTTTACTTCATTTTATTCTACTTGATTTTGTTTTACTTTATTTTATTTTTATTTATTTTATTTTATTTTATTTTATTTTATTTTATTTTGTTTTATTTTATTTTATTTTATTTTATTTTATTTTATTTTATTTTTGTTCTATTTTGTCTTATTTCATTTTAATTTATTTGTATTTTGGGTTATTTTTGCTTTATTTTATTCTACTTGATTTTGTTTTACTTTATTTTATTTTATTTTATTTTATTTTGTTTTATTTTATTTTATTTTATTTTATTTTATTTTATTTTATTTTATTTTATTTTATTTTATTTTATTTTATTTTATTTTATTTTTGTTCTATTTTGTCTTATTTCATTTTAATTTATTTGTATTTTGGGTTATTTTGCTTTATTTTATTTTACTTCATTTTGTTTTACTTGATTTTGTTTCACTTTATTTTATTTTATTTTATTTTATTTTATTTTATTTTATTTTATTTTGTTTTATTTTATTTTATTTTATTTTATTTTATTTTATTTTATTTTATTTTATTTTATTTTGTTTTATTTTATTTTATTTTATTTTATTTTATTTTATTTTATTTTATTTTATTTTATTTTATTTTATTTTATTTTATTTTATTTTATTTTAGTTCTATTTTGTCTTATTTCATTTTAATTTATTTGTATTTTGGGTTATTTTGCTTTATTTTATTTTACTTCATTTTGTTTTACTTGATTTTGTTTCACTTTATTTTATTTTATTTTATTTTATTTTATTTTATTTTATTTTGTTTTATTTTATTTTATTTTATTTTATTTTATTTTATTTTATTTTATTTTATTTTATTTTATTTTAGTTCTATTTTGTCTTATTTCATTTTAATTTATTTGTATTTTGGGTTATTTTGCTTTATTTTATTTTACTTCATTTTGTTTTACTTGATTTTGTTTCACTTTATTTTATTTTATATTTTATTTTATTTTATTTTATTTTGTTTTATTTTATTTTATTTTATTTTGTTTTGTTTTGTTTGATTTGATTTTTGTTCTATTTTGTCTTATTTCATTTTAATTTATTTGTATTTTGGGTTATTTTGCTTTATTTTATTTTACTTCATTTTGTTTTACTTGATTTTGTTTCACTTTATTTTATTTTATTTTATTTTATTTTATTTTATTTTATTTTATTTTGTTTTATTTTATTTTATTTTATTTTATTTTATTTTATTTTATTTTATTTTATTTTATTTTATTTTATTTTTGTTCTATTTTGTCTTATTTCATTTTAATTTATTTTTATTTTGGGTTATTTTACTTTATTTTATTTTACTTCATTTTATTCTACTTTATTTTATTCTACTTTATTTTGTTTTACTTTATTTTATTTTATTTTTATTTATTTTTATTTTGGTTTATTTTACTTTATTTTATTTTATTTTTATTTTACTTTATTTTATTTTGTTTTGTTCTATTTTATTTTATTTTATTTTATTTTATTTTACTTTATTTTGTTTTATTTTATTTTATTTTATTTTATTTTATTTTATTTTATTTTTGTTCTATTTTGTCTTATTTCATTTTAATTTATTTGTATTTTGGGTTATTTTGCTTTATTTTATTTTACTTCATTTTGTTTTACTTGATTTTGTTTCACTTTATTTTATTTTATTTTATTTTACTTCATTTTATTCTACTTTATTTTATTTTACTTTATTTTGTTTAATTTTATTTAATTTTATTTTATTTTACTTTATCTTATTTTTATTCTATTTTATCTTAATTCATTTTAATTTATTTTTATTTTGGGTTATTTTACTTTATTTTATTTTACTTCATTTTCTTCTACTTTATTTTATTCTACTTTATTTTATTCTACTTTATTTTGTTTTACTTTATTTTACTTTATTTTCATTTATTTTTATTTTGGTTTATTTTACTTTATTTTATTTTATTTTACTTTATTTTATTTTATTTTATTTTACTTTATTTTTATTTTACTTTATTTTATTTTGTTTTATTTTACTTTATTTTATTTTATTGTATTTTACTTTATTTTATTTTATTTTTATTTTACTTTATTTTATTTCATTTTGTTTTATTTTATTTTACTTTATTTTACTTTATTTTATTTTGTTTTATTTATTTTCTTTTTATTTCGTTTTATTTTATTCACTTTCTATTTTATTATTTTATCATTCCATTTTTTATTTTCATTATTAATTTCTCTTTTTCTTTTTTTTCCTTTTTAGTATTTCCTTTTTTATTTTTTTATTACTTTTTTATCTACATATTTTTAATTCTTTTCATCATTATTTTCTCTCTTTAATTTATTTTCCTTCTCATTATTTTATTTCCACATTAATTGTTTTTTAATTTCTTTTTTTCTTTTTTCTTTTCCTTTTTTTAAATCTTATTATTTTTTCATTCCATTTTTTTCATCCTTTTTTTGCCCTTTTTTTTCTTTCTATCTCAATTCTCTTTTCTTATCCCATTTATTTTCCAATTATTTTAATTCCATTTTCCCCCAATTTTCCCCCAATTTTCCCTCAATTTTCCCCCAATTTTCCTTAATTTCCCCTCAATTTTCCTCCAATTTTCCCCCAATTTTCCCTCAATTTTCCCCCAATTTTTCCTTAATTTTCCCTCAATTTTCCTCCAATTTTCCCACAATTTTCCCTCAATTTTCCTCCAATTTTCCCCCAATTTTCCCTCAATTTTCCCCCAATTTTTCCTTAATTTTCCCTCAATTTTCCTCCAATTTCTCCCAAATTTCCCTCAATTTTCCCCCAATTTTCCCTCAATTTTCCTCCAATTTTCCCCCAATTTTCCCTCAATTTTCCCCCAATTTTTCCTTAATTTTCCCTCAATTTTCCTCCAATTTCTCCCAAATTTCCCTCAATTTTCCCCCAATTTTCCCTCAATTTTCCTCCAATTTTCCCCCAATTTTCCCTCAATTTTCCCCCAATTTCCCCCAATTTTTCCTTAATTTTCCCCCAATTTCCCCCAATTTTTCCTTAATTTTCCCTCAATTTTCCTCCAATTTTCCCCCAATTTTCCCTCAATTTTCCATCAATTTTTCCTTAATTTTCCCTCAATTTTCCTCCAATTTTCCCACAATTTTCCCTCAATTTTCCCCCAATTTTCCTTAATTTTCCCTCAATTTTCCTCCAATTTTCCTCCAATTTTCCCACAATTTTCCCTCAATTTTCCCTCAATTTTCCCTCAATTTTCCCCCAATTTTCCTTAATTTTCCCTCAATTTTCCCCCAATTTTCCCTCAATTTTCCCCCAATTTTCCTTAATTTTCCCTCAATTTTCCTCCAATTTTCCCCCAATTTCCCCCAATTTTTCCTTAATTTTCCCTCAATTTTCCCCCAATTTTCCTTAATTTTCCCTCAATTTTCCTCCAATTTTTCCGTAATTTTCCCTCAATTTTCCCCCAATTTTCCTCAATTTTCCCTCAATTTTCCTCCAATTTTCCCCCAATTTTCCCTCAATTTTCCCCCAATTTTTCCTTAATTTTCCCTCAATTTTCCCCCAATTTTCCCTCAATTTTCCCTCAATTTTCCTCCAATTTTTCCTCAATTTTCCCTCAATTTTCCTCCAATTTTCCCCCAATTTTCCCTCAATTTTCCTCCAATTTTCCCCCAATTTTCCCTCAATTTTCCCCCAATTTTTCCTTAATTTTCCCTCAATTTTCCCCCAATTTTTCCTCAATTTTCCCTCAATTTTCCTCCAATTTTCCCCCAATTTTCCCTCAATTTTCCCCCAATTTTCCTTAATTTTCCCTCAATTTTCCTCCAATTTTCCCCCAATTTTCCCTCAATTTTCCCCCAATTTTCCTTAATTTTCCCTCAATTTTCCTCCAATTTTCCCCCAATTTTCCCTCAATTTTCCTCCAATTTTCCCACAATTTTCCCTCAATTTTCCCCCAATTTTCCTTAATTTTCCCTCAATTTTCCTCCAATTTTCCCCCAATTTTCCCCCAATTTCCCTCAATTTTTCCTTAATTTTCCCCCAATTTCCCCCAATTTTTCCCCAATTTTCCCCCAAATTTCCCTCAATTTCCCCCAATTTTTCCCCAATTTTTTATCCCATTTTCCCCAATTTTTTATCCCATTTTCCCCAATTTTTTTATCCCATTTTTCCCC
>JAUPFR010000256.1:0-49946 GCA_036925125.1 Oreortyx pictus | reverse complement strand
CTCAGGTGATCAATCAGTGGTTCAGGCCGTGATTCAACAGTTCCCATACACTCCACCCCTTCACGACATGAACCACTGATTAAGGAACTATAGGGTGAGCCCTCCTCAATACAGAGACCCAATACACTGCGACGCTTTACATAATAACCCGTCGCGATGCATATCGATGTAATCTGGGATGAGTGATGATCAGCGTATGGCTCATGCTCTTCCTTGGGCCAGTGCTTGGTGGTGTCTACTGGAAGCATGCGGTCACATTGTGCAGGTCCGTCCTACTCTTCATCAGTCCCGGGTAGACCATCACCGGATGTTGCACATGATGTTATTGCAACTCTGGAACACTTCAGCAGTATTTGGTTCCCTCCGGTGACTTATAGACTCACGGGGAGTAATATAGATGTTTCAAAGGTACCAAGAGGGGGAGGTCTGCCCTCCAGGGTAAGATACAGGCCGTATTCCTATCTTGGGTCAACACTTCAACTTGTACAGGGGCATGCCCTGGCCGCCTGTACCAAACCTTTTGCCCAGATGTCTGTGGCTGCACGATTATATCAGGCACCAAAGGGGGTGTCCTGATCTGCCACAGAGACATGATAGGGGTTCCTTTAGCAATAAAGACTGGAGTGTTGACCACAATATCAGTAGGCCATGTACCAATTACCAGAGGGACTACCGAACCCCCCACCTCCAATAATCTCCCCCAAGGTGCAAGTAGGCCACACCATCATGGTCCTACCTGCACCTTCCAAGGCCATCTTATTTTATTGGTGCCTGGTTTCAGGTTCTCAGGGACAGGGAGCAGAAGATTGTTCTCACGGCTGGTCTGAGGTCTTACCTCATTATCTGTACCTGTAATTTGGATCCTAAGTGGGGAGGCCCATGTTGTTTGTAACATTTTCAAGGCACTGAGTCTGCCATCTCTAGGTCTTTCATTCAGATCTCGCAGGGTTTCGTGGAGTCTCTTCGTCCACCCCTGCAGAGACTGAGAGTCTGTCTTCAGGGCAGCCTTGAGAATACCGTTATAACGCTCAATCAGGCCTGCCCCCGTTGGATTATATGGCAGGTGGAATCGCCATTCAATATTGTTCTCTTCTGCCCAGCGTTGTATCATTGCACCCGTGAAATGAGTCCCTTGGTCGCTCTCAATGACTTGTGGTGTCCCGTAGGCAGCCATCAATCTTGTGAGCGCCTTGATGGTATAGGCCTGGTTGGCTTTTGGTACTGGATAGGCCTGCATTAGCCCACTCGCGGTGTCAACACAGGTTAGGGCATATCTCGCCCCCTCAGATCGAGGGAGGGGCCCAATATAATCAACCTGCCATCGCTGTAGAGGACTGTGTCCTCTAGCAAGATGGGCTGTTGTTTCAGGCAACGACCTCGGTCTCATTCTGGAGCAGGCATCACAGTCTCGACATGCTTGAGCTACGTCCGATAGTTGTACGGGCAGTCCCCGTGCTTTGGCAGCTGCCCACATGGTCTTCTGTCCAGCATGCCGCAGCTTTTGATGTAACCAGTAGGCAATGTTCTCAGATGGTGAGTTCTCAACCCATCTAACTCGGGCCAGTGTGTCGGCTTCATCATTTCCTGGTGACTGTAGGGGTCGGTGACCAGAAACGTGGTAGACACGTACAGTTCTGTGTTTGAATGTATTCCATATGTCTAACCACATATCTTTGCCCCAGATCGGTCGGGAGTGGATAGTCCAGTCCTGGGTAGCCCACTGTGCGATCCAAAGAGTGAGGAGTCCCCGGTACACAGCCCAACTATCTGTGCAGATATTCAGGACACCGTCACCAGGTTCTTTGGTTATAACCATCCACACGGCCCGCAGCTCTGCCCACTGGCTGCTTTGACCATCCCCCTCTTCAAACCATATTGTATCTGTAGCGGGATGGTATGCTACTGCTCTCCACTTACTTGGGTTGCCCTTGCTGGACCCATCCGCGTACCAGGCATCTTCAGGAATGGGATATTTTCCTTCCTGGACGGGACTCTTCTCTGGCGGAGCAACCAAGGTTTGTTTTGGTGCATCACTGTGATACGTCACTGGGCCTAGAATCTTTTGGAGTTCTTCTTTCAACGGTAAGGAAGACAGACTACTCCTCTGGCTGAGATAGGCGACCCATCGTGCCACTGTCTGTGCCTGGGCCACCCCTGTCTTAGGAAGGTGGGTTCAGATCTCTCACCCACCCCTGAATTGGAAGAGTGGTCTTAACTATGACTTCGGCCGTCTGGGTTATTGGCTCTACCGCTTGTAATGCGGTATAGGCAGCCAATAGTTGTTTTTCAATCATACTATATCTTTCTTCTGCTCCGTGCCAGACCTGAGACCAAAATCCAATGGGGGTCCGAACAGAACTCTGGCGTTGCCACAGGCCCCAGCCAAAGCCATCCTGAGTAACATGAACATCCAATTCAGCTGGGAGGGTAGGATCGAATATACCCAGTGCCTGGGCTTGTTTCACCGCCTGTTTTGCTTGCTGGAAAGCATCCTCTTCTGTTCTCCCCCAATCCCACGAATGGCCCTTCTTTGTGAGTCTATACAAAGGTCTCAGCAGCTGCGCCAAATGAGGTATAAAGGAACGCCAGTATCCCAATATACCTAGAAATTCCTGCAGCTGCTTTGGTGTTGTAGGGACTGGAAATGCCTGAACCTTATCTATGATGGCACTGGGTAGCACTTTGGTCTTTCCCGACCAGACTACCCCCAGAAATTTTACGGACAGGCCTGGACCTTGCACCTTTTGAGGATTGATAGCCCATCCTCTTTCATTTAGGTAGGAGGTTAATGAATCTGCTGCCACTCCTACTGCTTCCAGTGAGTCAGATGTTAACAGGAGATCATCAATGTAGTGGTACAGGTTGACATTATTATTAGGTTTCCTCCAATTAGCTAGGTCACGGGCCACCAAGTTATGACAGTATGTTGGTGAGTGCACGTACCCCTGTGGCGGGACATGAAGGGTCCACTGCCTGCCTCCCCAAGTGAACGCAAACTGATCTTGCGATTCTTTGGCAATCGGGATACTAAAAAACGCATTTGCCAAATCCAGGACACAATGGTAGGTCTTAATTTCCCTACTGAGTGTGTCCATTAGGGAAGCAATATTGGGTACGGCCGCATGGATGGGCGGCGTGACCTTATTTAATTCCCTATAATCTACCGTCATTCTCCATGTTCCATCTGACTTCCGCACTGGCCATATGGGGGAATTATATGGACTATGTGCAGGTCTTATAATACCTACTTTTTCTAGTTCCTGCACAGTTTTTGATATTTCTTCCTGCCCCCCTGGGAGTCTATACTGTCTTACATTAGTAATCCGGCGTGGTTTCGGCAAACAAATGGGCTCATGTTTCGCATGGCCCCTCAATACTGCCTGTATCGCCCGGATACTAATGTACCTCTGTCGAAGTCTGAACTCTCCCACAGTCGTCTGGAGAGCCAGACCCCATAAAATGTCTATGCCCAAGATGTATTCTGGGATTGGGGCAATCGACACTTTATACTCCCGGGGTGGGAGACGCCCAACCGCCAATTTCAGCCATGTTTGGGTGACTGGAATGGTCTGTCCCCCAAACCCACCAATCATCACTCTATTGCCCTTAAACTTTGTTGGGTCTCCATATACAATTGATGTTTCCGCACCAGTGTCTACTAGCGCCATCACCTTTTGAACATTCTTCTCTGACCAAAAGATGTCTAATTCTACATAGGGCCTCCGGTCACGTCTGGAGGCCCTAAGGGGACCAAAGTCCTTCGTTACTCCATGAAGCTGGCTAAATCTAGGTCTTTTACCGCAGGTGGTTCAGACATTGTATCCCGCGACACCTGTGGATGTTTCTTCCTTCTATTTGGGACTATAAAGTCAGCCAAATTCCAGGTTGTTGTTGGTGCTGCCTGTATTATTCGTACTCCCGATTTTCTGGGAGTACTCTGAAATTTTTGATCGTTTCTAAGTTGTTTCCATAGTTGTAACAAGACATGGTTGGGTTGCCCATCGATTTTAGCAAAGGCAACCCCGGCCCGTATAAGATCATTGAACGTGGTCTTCCGAGATACCCGTATGGGGCCCGATTGGGGTATCCGTGGGACAGGCTTCTTAGTTTTAACGGGGAAGGCCTCAGCTGTTTCTACCAGACGGACATTGCGCCTAGTTCTTATGCGCTCCGTTTCCCCAAGGTCTGCCACCAACTGGGCTGCCTGTTGGACGATAGCCTCCGAAGCCACCAAAGGGTTTAGTATGGAGACCAAAGTCCCATAAAGGTGAGAGGGGGCTTGTTGCAGTATTAGGTCACGCGTACCTGCTGTAAATTTTTCCGTATCAGGACTCTCAAAGGTCTCTGAATACATAGCGTCCCTCATACCCAGTTCTCGGATGTATGTTTGGAGGTCCTCCATAGAGGACCATAAACCGGTATTGAGTGGAATGTCAGATTTGTTGGGCCATGTTAAGCGGCATGCTGCCATCAACCAATCTATAATAGAATGATTCTCATTATTATAGTGGATGGCAGCATATAATCTTTGCCTCAGGGCTGGGTGTATAGTTATAGATGCCAGTTTTGACGTCTCTGTCCCACTAACTAACACGCTTTCAGCTCCTGCATCCCATAACCTCAGGAGCCATGATGGTATGCTTTCTCTTGGTTTTTGATGGAATCGTTGTACTAGGTCCATCAACTCGTCTGCTGTATACGGGCGCGCTGTCACATGCAAGCATGTTTCAGCGGGGGGCCATTGGTCAGGAGGCACTCCCGCTGGTCTATCTTGCATTTTTTTTGTTTTTTGAGTTATGATTGGTCGGATCTCAAACGGATCCTCCAGAGATGGAGCTTCGAGATCTGATTTAGAAATCTTTTTTTCTGAGACATCCTGGTCCACTACTTCAAGGACCTGGGTGTCCTCCACTGATATGGTACGAATTTGTTTTGTTGGCACATCTAGTCCAGGTTTTTTGGCTACTAATGTGCCCAACTGTTGTTCCAACTTTTCAATACGATCTCTTAATAATTGATTTTCTGATTCTATGTTTGTATTTGTTATTTCCAGTTTATGTAAGGCCATTATTAGAGGCCAAGCCACAGCAGAAGCAGCTAGCCGACGTTCTTTTGTAACTAGTATGTCCTTATCTAGACCTTGAAAATAATCTGTCAGCCGGGCTGGAGAAGGAGAAACAGTCCCTGTAACCCGCAGGGGTCCCCATTTTTCAATAACGGTGGCAAGACCATAATAGGATGACCCCGTAAATCCTGGAATTTGACCAGGAATTGTTTGGTCCAGGGGAGTAACGTTCTCCCCCCTGCCCCATTTGAAAATGTTCCAAATGAAGGACATCGTTAATTATTGTATATGTATATATATATATACATAGAGGTGGAGTCAAACTCCACCCCTCCCAATCACACTCACTTGTGCCCCTGCGGCTGACCCAGTGCTCGCCTCAGGTGATCAATCAGTGGTTCAGGCCGTGATTCAACAGTTCCCATACACCGTCCTACAAAAGCCAGCCCCAAATCCTGCAGAGCACCACTCAGCCCTTTAGGTTTTCTATTATAGAAGGCCTAAGGAGAAACATGTAGCTGGTTAAGACGTAGCACTTCAAAACCTCTTCACAGTGAAGTGAAAAACACTTCCAAAATATCACCTATGAATAATAAAACTCCCACAGACATTATGCGAGACAGGTATCTTCATGTTATTATTGTGATAAATGAGTGTGAAACAGTACGTACATTACATATAGCAGATTAGAATGGAAAGAACCATTTGCACTTTATGTCTCACATCGAAGGCAATGGGATTGCCTGGTCACAGCCTGAACCAGTAATCGAGCACCTGGGTGACTGGAGCATAGCCCAGGTCCACCCATCTCTTCTCTCCCCATCTCGGCAGTGCTTCTGGGAGCACAGATACGCTCAGAGCATGCGTGGGTTGCCCCCCCCTCCCTGGCTCCCTTCTTTCTGGTGTGCCAGAATTCGAACGGGAGGTGGCTGCGTTCCTTAACCAAACGGTCGCCGGGAGGGGAGTTCATTCCCCTTATCTCTACTATCTCTTTCTGTAGCTCCTGTACCTCAAATAAAGGCTCTGTCACTGCCTTTGTTTACTTTACACCTTAACAGAAAGAACAGCCTTGAAGAATACAATAGATCTTGAGATGCTTAAACTGCTGTATATTTTGTTTAAACACTTATGCCTTTGCATTACTCCCTGATTCTCCTTTGATCACACTGTTTGACTTTAGAGACCTAAATCTGCTGCGTGAGCGCCAGCATTGGGGACAGGCAAGCTCCTGGATTGTCCCTTAGAACGTTTCCTTGGCTGCATAGGACAAAATGTGCTGTCAGCCCCCAAGGTAGAACTCCTGTTTGTGTGAAGACTACGAAAAACCAACCAAACAAAAACCCACCATCGTAAAAACATGTCTTTCATTTTCTCAGTATACATTCATTTTCAGTGTTATTAGTACTGTTCTGGTCAGTACTTGTACTGGTCAGAATACAGTTCCCAACTTTGTCCTGGTGTAACTGCTGAGCAGGCAAGGACCACTATTTTCTAGCTAGCAATGTAAGGCAGTAACAGCAATGCAGGAAAGACTGGGAAGACAAAGCATCAAGCAGGGCACAAGATGCCAGAAAAGGAAGAATGGCTCCAAAATTCTCCAGTGCTCAGCAATGATTCATCTAACAGCACATTGCTTTCCTAGCATTATGATTTCTATGAAAATCCGCTGTCCTATGGCACAGCTTGTTATTTGTGCAGTAATGCAGAATGAAAACAGCTGGGGAACTCAAGTCACTGGAACACAGTGCTGCCTCATAGGCACGGATGCAGCTTTTGAGTTGATAACACGGATCCACGTTTTTCAGTGTACTGATTTTTCTCACCCTGTATGTTGCTTTGAGATCAATCCAGGAATTGAAGATGTCAGGTTTCCAGAACTGCTTTCTCTTACACTCATAGTGCAAGCACACACCCAGGTCCCAGTCTGCACAGGGGAAACAAGTGCAACCAAAGAAATAACATTTCTTTAATCCTAATGTCTGCAAATTGGGCATTATTCTCACCTGAGTGAGCCACAGGATACCAAACAGGCAAAAAAAAAACGACCTCTGTGCAAGAAGGTGCACGGCCACGCACGAAGCAGAGGCACCCTGTGATGGGGTGGTGAGCACTGCTGCCTTATGGCCCTCGCTGCAGGACAGCCCTGCACCAGAGATGGAGAACAGCCCCACCAAGGGCTCCTGTTTGAGGCACGCTGCCTCACACTGTAAGTAAAAGGAACGTTGCCTACCTGTCCAGGTAACAAAAGCAACAGCTTTGCCTCTGGAACGGTGTTACTTGGGATATCTGAGCTGAACAGAAATTTCTTCTCATTTTGTACCTTCCGAAGCCACCTCAAGAACTGCGACAAGCAGATGTTCAGAGGGACTCCTCCGTCAACTTGGCTCTTTGAGCAACAGACAGAGAAGTACCCGTGTCAGTACCGACCGACATCGACTCCACATGCGTTTGTCCCTTTAAAGGAGTACCGAACCGCTGCGAGCAGCCGCGCGATACCTGCGTGACGCCGGTCAGCGCCGTGCAGAACCCGGACAGCACGGGCTGCTCCTGCGGCTGCACGAAGGAGTGGAACTCGGCCTCGATCAGCCCCGTGGCGGCGTTCAGCAGCACGGCCGGGAACTCAACTGGGACGGAGCACAGCGAGAGCGGCGGGCGGGACAACGCCCGCTCAAACACGGCCCGCGGGCATACGCGCATGCGCACCCCGCAGCCCCCGATCCCCGCAGCCCCCGATCCCCGCAGCCCCCGATCCCCGCAGCCCCCGATCCCCGCAGCCCCGGGCCGCGCCGCCGCAGCACTCACTGATCTCGGGGCGGCGTTGCCGCGCGTCCCGCCAGCACGTGGACTCGAAGTCGAGGACGAGCAGAAAGCAGAAAGCCGAAGCGCGGCCCCGCGGCCGCCGCCGCCGCCGCTCCGCCGCTCCCGCCGCTCCGCGCCATCCCCAGCGACCTGCGTGACACGGCGGGACGGGGCGGCCTCAGCGCCGGGCCCGGAGGAGACCACCCCGCCCCGGAGGAACGCAGACCCGACACCGCCAGAAGCCGCAGCGTGCAGAGCACAGCCCGCACCTGGCCAGCCGCTTCGTAGCCATCTCCGCCGCTTCAAACCGCCCGCGGTCCCGCCCCGCGGCTGCGCCGCTCCCCGCGCAGGCGCGGTCGGTCCGGCTGTTCGGCGCGGCCGTGGCGGGCGCGTCCGTCCGCTCGGTCGGGCGTAAGCGGCCCGCGGGCGGGGACGCGGACGGGCTGCGTGCGGGCGGCAAGAGGAGCAGGCCGGGCCGCCGGGAGGGGAAGGTGAGCTGGGACACAAGTGGGAGCGCGGCGTGCGGGACGCGGCCCGGCTCCTGGCGTGAGCGGCCCCGGGCTGGGCGGGCTCTGCGCGCGGTGTGCCGCCATCGTGCAGCACTCGTGTTACGTCGGAAGGGACCCCCCCGGCTCACCCTGCCGTGTTCTGGCTGCCCCGGGCCCCGCTGTGGCTGTGAGCACCTCCAGGGAAGGGCAACCCAGCTCCGGGCGGCAGTGCCAGCGCCTCGCCGCCTCTTTCCCTTTGAAGCCTTTTCCCCTGCTGCTATCGCTGCTGCTGCAGTCAGTCCCTCTCCTGTGTGTAATCCCTCTTTGAGCACTGGAAGGCTGCAATGAGGTCTCCCTGGATCCTGCTCTTCTCCAGGCTGCACACCCCCAGCTCCTCATCCTGTCTGCACAGCAGAGGAGCTCCAACCTCCGAGCATCCCTGTGCCCTCCTCTGGCCCTGCTCCAACACTCCCGTCCTTCCCGTGCTGGGGCCCCAGGCCTGGATGCAGTGCTGCAGGTGGGGGCTCCCGAGGGCAGAGCAGAGGGGGATGATCCCGGGCTGCTCTCTGTGAGTTGTTCTCCCAGTCCGTACACGTCTGGGATTGCCCCAACCCAGGTACAGCGTCCCGCACTGGGCGTTGCTGGACCTCATTAGGTTCTCGTGTGCCCACCTCTGGAGCCTGTCCAGCTCCCTCTGGATGCCGTCCCTCCCTTCTGTGGTGCCATCAGCAAAGTGCTGAGGGTGCACTCGATCCCATTATGTGTGTCACTGGTGAAGATGTGGAAGAGCACCGGTCCCAGACGGGCCCCTGGGGGACACGGCTCGTCGGCCTCCACCTGCACACAGAGCCACTGAGCACAGCCACATCCAAGCAGCTCCTTACCCACCAAGCACCAAGCACCCTTCACACCCATCTCTCTCCCACTCAGAGATGGGGATGTGGTGCAGGACCACGTTGGAGGCCTGGCACACGTGCAGGTGGACATCAGTTGTTCTTCCTTTGTCCACCGGTGCTGTCTTTGCATCACAGAAGGCCACCAGCTGGGTCAGGTATGATCTGCCCTTGGTGATGTCCTTTTGTTATGTAATAAAAGATTATATTGGAAGATTTTTACAGGTCAGATGAGTTCCACAGCCAAATAGTCAGTGTCGGTCTCCAAAATAGCACATGTTCTTGCTGATCAGCTTGGGAGAGCTTGTGAATTTGTGATCATGGCTTAAAGAACTGCTGTGCTGAATTCTGTGGTTCTGCCTCATCTCTGATGTGCTCTGCCCACGGCTCCTTTGGATGCTGTGAAACAGTTTCTGCAGCAGGGTCAGGAGACCTGTGTGCTTCAACAGTTGCTGCAGTTACATGAAGCAGATGGGTTCTGGCTAGAGCCCTGTGCGAGGTGTGCACATGTCTGCACGTGGTGGTGTTTGCAGGTACCCAAGTACCCAGGTTACTGCGATGCTGATGGTAACAGATGTTGAAGTGTGGGCTTGTATGGGAACTGTTGAATCACGGCCTGAACCACTGATTGATCACCTGAGTCGAGCACTGAGTCAGCCGCAGGGGCACAGGTGAAGGTAATGTGCCTGTGTGATTGGAAGGGGTGGAGTCTGGCTCCACCTCTCCCAGACACCACTTAAGGGCTGACCACCACCAGGGAAGGATCTCTTGTTGGAGATCCCCCCTGCTGGAGTGATTGGCGAGCCTCAACCATCATAAAAGGTGAGCCATCCTTTACTTTTAATAGTAGTCTGTGTACCATCTATATAAAGCCTTATGGAAATATACCATTCTCCACAATATTCTCTAGAATTTTCCTCCCTACAGGGCTCAAGAGGAACTTCAATGAATGGAAGAGTTATTTAACATGCTGTTGCCTGTGCCTGGACAGTATGCTGTTTACTGTTTAATTCACCTCCTGTTCAACAAACTCTTGTGGTCACACAAAACCTTTCTTTACTGCCGTTTTCCTTCTTACAGGAGAAGTCATCTCGCTTGTCAGCAGCTTTGCTCGGTGAGGACTGTGAGATCAGCCAGGAGCAGCTGTACGAGCTGTTACAGTATGCGGCCCTGGGGAAAAGCCACAATGCATCCTAGCCCAGGTACAGCATGTCCGTGTCTGGGAGGCAGCCCTGTCCTGTGCCCACTGTACTGAGAGCCCCCAGAAGGCACACGGGCTGTGTGTGTTCTGGAGCCTTTGTAATGCTGTGCAGACAGCCTGTGTTATGGAGATGTGGCTGTTGGTAGGCTTGGTTGCAGACCAGAATTCCTCTTCTGACGGAAGTTCTGACATTTCGTACCTGTTTCTGTGACTGCATGAAACGCAAAACAATTTGTGGAACAGCGGGCTCACACGCTGAGAGAGGAAATTCAGTGTTAAAATGTTAGTGCTATACTTTTTGTGTCAGGTGTACGAAGTGATTTCTTTGGAGTGTTTTGGGAAGGCCGTTTTAGTCACTTTGCCCTTTTTCATCTTCTCAGTAACTCTTCTGCTTCCTACTGTAAGGTTGAGGGGTGTGTGTGGCCTCGGATGGCTCCCGAATGGCAGCATGTAGTGTGTCTTGCAATAAAGCTAAATGCAAGGAACACTTCAAGTTTTTAATACTGAACAGAAAATGGTTTTGTGAAATGTTCATTTTGCTGAAGTAGTCTTAGTTTGATGGACTAGATTGCATCATTACAGCAGGAGTTACAGGTTTGGGTTCCTCTTCTGATGCATGTAAATGAGGTATGATAAGACATGAAATGGTACTGTGCTGGAGTTCGGTTGCAACTCATTCTTTCTCTGTCTCTCGTGTTGTGTCCAGAGATGGGTGTCTGGCTGAGAATAAGTGATAGAGGCCTCTTCTTGTTGAAGTCACTTGGTGCTTTGCCATCAACAGACTTAAAAGCTGGGCTAGCTCTGAGTTTGTTTCTAAGCGTATGGTGATTGTGTTGCTCTGAGATGTATTTAGTTATTTATCTGTTTTATTGCAGCTGGTGCCATATTTATCACCAAAGCCGTCTGGCTGGCGTTGTGGTTATTGTTCTGCATGAAATGAGCCAGCTCCATTTCTACAAATTCTATTTACAGTTCAAACACCTCCGGAAAGTGTTCCAGCATGTAAGTCCCTGAACTGTTGCTGTCTGCTAAAATTCTCGCAGTGCTGAAGCGACGTCCCAGTGACTGCTTGCTGCAGAGAGGCTGTGGTATCTCGTGCGGGAAGTGTCCATCTTTGCTTCCTCACCAAGTGGGTGGGAGCATCTCTGTAGGCTCTGACAGCTCAGAGCAGAGGCCAGGGTTTCAACGTGCGAAACGTTTTCAACGCTTCGATCTCTGCAGCCTTTCCATGTCAAATGTGTATACAGTGGTGTTTCAGTTCTCTACGCTTCTGACTCCTACAAGGGTGCCTGGGAGATTAAAAATACCTCCGCTCATTTGAAGTTTACTCTTGGGTGTGAGTGAGGAGAATCTCTATAGAGTTATGCTGTTGCCACTGATTGAAAAATCTCAGTGTGTGTACTCTATGTCAAGTTTCTTCCTTTTATTTAAAGATTATTGAAAGAGTCATTTTAGTTTTCTGAGCTGCAAGCAAAGTCTTGGGAGGGAAGGAGAGGAAGAAAAGAAAGGAAGGAAGAAAAAGGAAGGAGTGCTTTGATTCACACTTGTAGTGTAGTTTCCCAAACTGCAGCAAATACGAAATCGTGGCGTAACTGAAAAGTCCGGAACTGCATCAGGTTCTATCAGTGTAGGACTACAATTTGTGGTCTTAATTACATCACTGAAGGCAAAACCTTCTTGTAACAAACAATTCTATATTGTGTGTCATTAGAACTGAACTGTCTTTGTTTCATTTTCCTCAAAAAATGCCAAATGTACTTCCTTTCTACCCATCCTTCCCTAAACTGGTGAGGCCTTGGGATAAAGAGGCATCTTATATGCTTGACATTTCTACTATGTTTCCAGCTTTCTGAGATCTCTTTTTTTTCAGAGATTCACATTACCACCCCCTTCAGCTGACTTCCTAGCCAGTCTGTGTGGTGAAGGAGCAAGCCTGAAACCTCAAGGCACTGCACAAGGTACCTTGCTTAGCTTTGTGTTACCTGTTTTGGTCACGGTGATTCACTTTCAGGAGTAATTTAATGGCTTTGCACCCTGTGCATGCATAGCATGCTGCTATGGTCAACTTGTTTACAAAAGGAAAAATGTACAAAAGGAACCCTCTTGGGTTTGTTATCACAAGTAAATGCGAAAAGCCAAGATAATTTTTTAATGAGTTTAATACAGAATTCTGATGCTTCATTACCCCTTTTGTGATCATTTTACTGTAAGATGTGTCTATAGTTTTTTGTTATACTGAGCTGCAATTGAAGATAAAGAACAGGTGTTTTGACAACTGATATCCTATTTTTACACTCTATAGAGGTAAGTGTAATCCAGCAGGCTTGTACAAAATCTGCAAGACTACCATGAGAACTCCACTGAAATTGTTAGGAATGTAATGCAAGGAGTCTTGAATTCAAGTCCTAAATTGGAGAATGAGCGGCCGTTACTTTCACTGTAATAACGGAGTCCTCTAGCACCTTGACTGTAAGCCTACTGCACTGTCACGGAGCTGAGATGTCAGGTACAGTTTTCCTTAAGTGCAGTCTGCAGAGGGCCACCTACAAAATAGCTAAACTTCATACAGCTGTGGATTATGATGACAGTTCAGTGTTTGCTTCTTTGTGAACTGCACTTACAGCACGTTTTCTGTGAACAATACTTTGGAGAATGAAATTTATAGATAAAAGCAGCTCTCTTTCTACTTTACGGCTTACATGAGATAAATGACTGCACTGTCAGAGGAAGGTGTGCTCTCTTCTACTGAGAGGAATGTCAGATAGATCTGTGGTGGGACTGGCTCACAGGCTGCTAGCAGTGTCAGTAGCTGCACTGGGAGTGGATTCAAGTGTCCTGATGAACTTGTATGCCAGCGTGCATTAAATATCCCAGTGTATGTACAGTTTGTTGCTCCATGCGTTTTCTTTTAAATGGCATAGCCTTCAAGTGTTCCTACTTGTGCAGAAAACCAACTGCAAGTAAGGAGTGCTATCTGATCCTGACACATGATCCTGTACATTACAGATCTGATTTCCACTGGTGTTGATTGTGTTCCTAAAAGCTCAGGCTTGCAATGTGATCCGATCATCCAGAAATATGGGAAAGAAAAGCAAGGCCTCACGAGCTATACTCTAAGCTCAGAAGAGCTAAAAAAGAATGATTATCCCATGAGAGGTTGGTTTTCTGAAGTTTTGGTTTGTATGTTTTTGTTTTTTTTAATTTTGAAAATGAATGAGATATTTGGTTAAATAGGTTGTATGGTAACTATTAGAAGAAGAGGTCTGTGCCTTATTCACGTGTATCTTTTCATTTTAGATTCCCCTGGATGTAAGGGGTTATATGTACACAGAGTGTGATCTTCAGAGGACAGACAGCAGCCCCCTCTTCGGTCTGGATTGTGAAATGGTAACAATAAGTGCGTGACCCTACAAAGCATCGTCAAGCAGCCAAGCTCCTGTTGGTTCTTCCAAAATGAACCAGGCACCCTGTGTGCTTATTAAACCACTTTTGGCATACGTGATTCCAGTCCATTCTTTGATGGTACTGGTGCCAGTGCAGCCATGTGAGGGACTCGGTGATTCTGGAAACAGCAGCAAAATTCTCTTTGTCCTGAGCAGTGCAGCAAGGGAGCTCAGTTCTGTGCTGACTCTCACAACAGTGTCTGGATCTGCTAGGTTTATTGCCAGTGCTCTAGTCCTGAGGTTTTTGTTTACAGTTCCTTCCCTCAGCTCTCCCCAAGGTTTGGGAGTGCGAAAAGCTCTGTGCCACAGCTTTTCTGTAGCCATCGCAGTTCTGTGGCAGCATCCAAACTGAGTGAATGAGGTGTGTTCTGGGGTCTGCTTTTAAGTTGCATTATCTTCTTCGGTGAAGAACAGTCAGTGGCAGTTCTGCACTGCAGAGTACAAACTGATTCTGTGAATTCAGCACTTCCCTGTAGAGGTTTTCTTTACATTATGCTTGGCTGTGTGTTTGATATGTTTAGGACAGGCATTTACCACTTGAAATGAAGCATGGGATGGTGTGAAAGCTGCAGGTGGTAGATCTAATATAGATAAGATAATCTATATATATATATATATATAATATATATATTATATATATAATAATCTAATATAGATAAGATAGATCTACTCTACTAGGTAGAGTAAAGTGACTTGTGGTAGTGACATTGGCTGTAGCCAAAGCTAAGTATTCTGAAAGGCAGCACTGAGCAGAGCCAGCACCTCCATCTGCTTTGTCCTAACAGTGCCTGACTGCAAGAGGGAATGAAGTCACTCGTGTCTCTTTAGTGGATGCAGAGGGACAGTGCCTTCTGAATGAACTAGTCAAACCGGAAAGTGTGATAGTGAACTACTGCACCAGGTGACTTTCATTAAAGTTTCTTATCTTTAAGACCTGCAGCCCTTTCAGATTAAGCCTTCTACACAGGAGCTTTCAGAATACTTCAGTGTGCATGCTCTCACTGTTGTCTCTTGCATTTTACTCAGTATTAAGAGTACAGTTTGTGCTATGTGGTTAGAATTACCAGCATTGTGTATATGCAGCTACACAGTGTCTGCTTGTCCAGCTAGGCATTGCCATTCTGTAGTGCTGTAGGAAACGTTCTTTAATAGGTAAATGATCACAGTACAGGCTACTCTTCAGGTCTGGGTTTAAAAAGGACGCAGGGTAAGATACAGGTTTGTAAATCAACTCTCTGCTTTGTAGCTAAGTTTGCATATCTGTAGGTAAAGAATCGCATAGGTGATCAGCTTGCTTAAGGCTTCGAGACTGGGCTCATTACAGCAGAAGCAGACCGGACTCAAACCATGTCTTCTCTAAGTCTTAGTCTGGATTTATGGAAGGGGTGAGCTGCCAGTTCCCTCACGTTATTGGAAGCACCTCCTTCCACAACAGCCATGCAGGATTTTGTTATGTGTGCTGTCTGATGCTGAGTACTGCATCACTTAAGTCATGCTTGAGAGAACTGCCATTTGAAACATGTGACAGCACAGCAGCTTGGTATCTCTGCAGTGCATCCTCTTGTGTTGGAATATGTCCACAGAGAAAGCAGTAAATAACATTCTGTCATAAGTTATGCTGGATTCATATTTTGCGTGCCCTGCTAGTGATTTTCTCCAGTAAATGCTGTTGCTAATGCATTGCTTCTACCTCGTCTAATTTCTGTTTTGAAGATACTCAGGAATCACAAGGAAAATGCTTCTTCCAGTGAAAACAAGATTGGCAGACATACAAACCAGACTGAAAAAGATACTTCCCCGTGATGCAGTATTGGTGGGTCATTCTCTAAATGCTGACCTTCGGGCTTTGCAAGTGAGTGTTTTTCCTAGCTGGATGATACTCATTTCAGATGTAAAAGGCCCAAACAGTTATTTTTAATTAGTAGACACTTGTTAATTGCTTTTCATTATATGTAACTTTATGTTTGCAAGGACTTGAAAGAGAGAGATTCCTCTTACACATAGAAAAACGTGCTAGCTGCTCTTCTGAACTCAAAAGGAAGGGGGAAATCTGATTAGACAGGGATATAACTCTGTCATGGGAAGAGCCAAAGCCCGTCGTATATTTAATTTAACCAGCCTAAAATCCCTGAGTCATAATTAATCTTTCTAATTTGATTTTGATCTTCCCAACAGAGTGTTAGAAAAGAGATTTATGCCTGTTTCATTATTACCATGTGTTTTGTTGTTATGGGCCTGTTATATGTCAACAAGAAGCTGGCAACTGAAATGAAAAGGCACGGATAACAATGGAGTTGTTGCCCAGTTCTGTACGACTGCTGTTCTTAAACTGGTGGTATTTTCTCTCTTCCAGATGATCCATCCCAGTGTTATTGATACTTCATTACTTTTTGCCAGAAATGAAGGCCGAAGATTTAAGCTAAAATTTCTAGCCAAAGCTGTTCTCAGGTGAGATTGTGACTGCTTTGTCATGGGATGTATTAGAACTGTTGTGGTTCATGGGGTCCTGCTTTTCCACCAGTAGCAACAGAATATTTTTTTTCCACTAAAACTCAAAGGAACGAGCAAATAAACATGGTATCAAAGAATTTGCTATTTCCTTGAAGCGTTAAGTAGCACAGCAGATTGGCCTGGCTTTGAGCAAGGATGCTTGGCACAACCAGATCTGAGTTCTTGTCTGTAGGTGTACCACAAAACCAGCTGTTGTGCAGTGTATGAAACTGTAGAGCAGCAGATGCACTCTGGCTCACACAAATGAGATTTGTTGCATCTATCAAGAAGGAAATGCAAATTTAGGAAAGTACGATGTACTGACTTAATTGTATCCCTTCCTATGCCAGCTACCGTAGCATGTCCTAGCAGTGCAGTGCTCACAGTTCAGCTCCAAACTTCTCAGAGCTGGAGGTTGCCTCCCCTCCTGTATGCAAACTGTGAGTTCAGTCATTGATCAAGGGGGAAAATGAAGAATGGTTATGCTTTACTGCTTCTGTCAAACCCTGTGTTTTGCTCAATTTGGCAAAAGTGTTTCTTGCGGTAACTTTGGGAAATATTTAGCAAATTTAATTGCTGCATGGAACTAAAATCATTTTTTGAGAGATGAAAGCTATTTTGCTGAAAAGGACCTACCTCAGAAAAAAAAACAAGACGTTGGTTAGTATGGAAAAGTAGACAGCCTTCCTGTATATCTAATTTTGATGCCCTAGGAAGGAGATCCAGTGTGAACAGAGGCTCGGTCATGATCCTGCAGAAGATGCTAGAGCTGCGCTGGAATTGGCTCAGTTCTTTATTGAGAAAGGACCGGCGAAGGTAGCTATGTCTCATGTCCTTAATAGCAGAAAGTACAAATTGTTGTGCTTACAATGGAAGAACACTCTTGCCCATTCTTTTACTGAGGAAATGGAGCTGTGGTATAAGCCTTGGTTGTGGTAGCTTTCTTTCAGCCTGTGTCTTGGTATCTCAGTAACTTGGAACATCACCAGTGTCTCTGTACTCAGATGCTCTGTGAATGAGCATTGCTGCTGGTCTCTCACAAGGGCGCTGGGAAGAGAAGGATTCCACCACTCGCAGCCTGTGGGACAGCCTGTCCTTTTCTCTCAGTGAAAGAAGCGAGGGACCTTCTATGTTTCGTCAGCGATTCGAGCTGGTTTTATCAGTCTGAAGTCTCTCTCTTGTGCTGCTGGTTTCTGAGAACACTTTTTGGATGTGCTTGCTGGATGGTGCTCAAGTACTGCTTGCTTGAAAACGACAACAGAAAGTAATAAGGCAAAAAATGAATCCCTGCGTCTCCCCACTGCTGTGGAATGTGCCCAGGTGACTCATGGAGCAAGCACAGGGTTGGTGGTTTGTTACAATTAGCAGAGATGAAAGCCAACTGCTCATCTTCTTTCCGCAAGGTAGCAGAACTCAACTTGGAAATGCTGCTGGCAGCTGAAAGGCAGACTGAAGTCTCACCAAACAAATCTGTGGTGCAGCCACTGCGATGTGGAGTCCAAAAGCAGCTGAATGGTCCTCCGTACTCATCCAAACCATGGTAACAAGATTCTCAGAGATGCATGTTATTCCTTTGATTGAAGCTGTTTTCGAGAGGCTTCCAGTATCTTCAGAGAGAGACAGTGAATTGCAGGGTAGCACTAAAACATTTTCGGAAGTTACATCTTAAATTTCACAAGTGTTTTCTGGGCTTCTTCTGAGGACAAAAATATTTCATTAAAATATCTTGAATGAACTGTATCATTTTTTCAATCATGGGCACTTCTTGAAGGCTTGTAACTCATGACATTGATAACTAATGTAATTTGCAGAGTTTTTTTTCTTCTCTCTCTGCTAGTTTCCTGGCCTGCTTGCAGGGGATGGGCCAGAAGCCACTCCTTTTGGGCAGACAGAAGCTGGACTCTTCTGGCCTTTGTCAGAGTGACCTCAGCACTTCCATCAAACAGGTGAATGGACTCAGAGTGGGTTGGTCTGAACATGTCACGCAGAGTTGCAGAATTGTAGGGGTTGGAAGGGACCCCTGGAGATCATCAAGTTCAGCCCCCTGCCAAAAGTTCTTCTTGTCCTGGGGCAGTAGGTGGGTCATGTTTTAAAAAGCTGACTGACAAGTGCTTTCAGCAATGGTGTTGATACCAGGTTAGCTGCATCCATTTTGGCATTTCAAAAATAGGCTTTGATACTCTGTCACTCTCTCAGGACTCACTGAAAAGTAATTTCTGCCTGAGGTCTTCCTTAGACAGCAATGAGAAGCAAAGTTGGGAATTAAGTTCAGGAACTCTGTTTCTGGTTTGTTGTGGTACAATTGCCTCTTTTTTTTTCCTTCCAGATTCTTCAGAGAGCCTTGGAACACATTCCCCTCTCCACATTCAGTATAATTCAGTTCAGTTTGGATCCAGAGTACGTTGCATCTGGATTTTGCGAGAAGGTACTCATTTATTTGTGTGAGAATAGTCTTCAGTGCTGATCTTGGGAGGAGACATTATGTATCTGGTGGCACCTGGTAGTTAGTTTCCTTGCTTTGTGAAGTTCCTTCTCTAATCTATATTCTTACAGGTGAGAAACAAGCTGACTGACATGCTGACAATTTACGCAGGTCCTTTTGAGGAAAACGTTTGTCTGAAGTCTGTGAAAAAAGAATTTGGAAGGTGTGGGCCAATCCAGTCCCTCACAGTGGTGACTGAAACGTACCAGGTGAGGAGCACTGACAGCATTCGGCGTGCTGGCAGGTGGTGAAGGCAAGAGTCATCTCTTGAAAAGATATTGATTAGAAACATTTAATTACCAGCTATTCTGGTGGTTTTTTGGGGGTGGAGTGTGAGGGGGGCAGTTCTCAGCACACATGAAAGTTGCTCCACAGAGTGACAAGAATGAACGCAGCTGATACGATATAACATCCAAGCTGCAAAGCTTTAACCTAGTATTCATGATGCTGAGTTGATTTTTTTTTTTTTTTTTTGTCCCTCGCAAGAGAGCTGATACGCCAAGGCCTGTAATGGCAGAAGAAGGTTGCTTTTAATAGTTGAGCTAATTGAAGGGGTTTTTTAATAGTTATGGTATGTAAAGCGTTACCTGCATCACCCACTCAAACTCCTTATATGCCTTTTAAAACAAAAAAGAACTCCGAGACCTGAGTTGTAAAAGGAGAGGGCTAATATCTGCTGTTCATAAACCTGAAGTGTCCTGTCCTTTTGTTTGAAGCCATACGTCTGTATCCAATATGATGTGCTGGAAGCTGCCCAGCTTGCTGTGGAAACCTTAAATGGAGCTGAGGTAGCAGGATCCTGCATTAAGGTATGCAAAGTAAATAGTAAAAGCCTAGATTACGTTTAGTGCAGGATTATGGGCCAATACAATTCTTTTAATATCTACGTAGTGCATAGGATGGATCTCAGCTGGCCATGCTGCCACCATCTTCTGAGACAGCTTATGCTGTGGCCTCCTTTCCTTCCTGTTGGACAGCAGGAGGGGGTCTTGACAACTCGATCTTTAAAATGAAAAGCTGAGATGCTCGGTGTTGAAATGCCATGTAAGCAGTATGGGGTTCTTAATCATCTACTGTTCTTGCATTGCTAATGTGCTCTTTTCCTTTTTCATGACTATTTAAGCTAGCCTACAGTTACTAGTTACATTGTTCAAGGAAAGCTAACAAAGTTTTGATAATGAGACAAAATCATTTAGAATAGCAGCTCAGAAGACAGAGCTGCCTTGGCTGATGCATTGTGTTTGTTCCTATTGGACCCACCTCAGGTTCAGAGACCCATCACTGCTGCAACACTGGACTGTGATGCTCTGATAAAGGAGCTGGAAGTGGATATAGAAAACGAAGGGATGATTTATGTGGCGGGAATAAAGAAGTCATTAACTGAGGCAGATTTGCAAGAAGAATTCAGCCCCTTTTTTCTCCTATAAGAGAAGGAAAAACAAAGGACAATCACTTCATAGCCAATTCTTAAATTTGTCAGCGTTCATTTGTTTGTAGCATTCAGTGGTTCCTCAAGTCACTGGGCATAGTATATAAAGTCAGTCAAAAGTAGTCATTCACAGATTTATTGCAATTTATTAATTTTATTTCTAGCTTTGTGGGCTGGTAATAGTGAATTAATAGTCTCTTGCCATTTATTACAATTGCCTATTATTAATATCCCACTCAATATCCCCGCTGAATATGAATCTGCTAGAATGCAATTTATTATATTTTACAGGTAGCTTTTATGTAAAACACAATTTAATATTTCCTAGGATGATCCAGAGAAAACACAGGCAACAGTCCGTGGGGATTTCTATGTTACTGGAGACAGGGGGATCATGGATGATGATGGATACTTTTGGTTTGTTGGAAGAGCCGATGATGTCATTAATTCTGCTGGGTAATTCAACACTGATTAAAAATACATCTTCCACCACAAATAATAGAGTTGATTCAGACAAGATATGTTTATGTGCCTCAAGTACAAATAAAGGACCTTTATCTCCATTTTAAAGATACCGCATTGGACCATTTGAAGTAGAAAGTGCTCTAATAGAGCATCCCGCAGTGGTGGAATCAGCAGTTGTCAGCAGTCCAGACCCCATCAGGGGAGAGGTAAACAAGTTGAGCACATTTTAGACAAAAAAGAGCTTTATGCATACCACAGCTGACAAAGACCAACTTCCAATGGAATGGTCTATCTAACGATGACATTTTTGAACTAAATAAAACCAAGTTGGCATTCCTACTCTACCAGATATGTCTAAACCAAAAAAACTGACCATGACAATTACCTAGCCAACATAACTAAAGCACAATTTGAAGCTTTTCCTCTGCATTCCAGTACTTCCCACATTGATCAGCTCCACAGTCCAAACAAACACATAACGTTGGCATAGATGTTTGCATCCACTGTATTTATTATTCTGTAGTTTGTAGGTAAACGTTTGGTTAAAGCTTCAAATCTCACTGTTGTGTGAGGTTGTTTCATCACTACTTAAGCCTTTGTTCCCTTAACTTCTTCAAGGTAGTGAAAGCCTTTGTTGTTTTAACACCCGACTACGTCTCACGCGATCCAGAACAAATGATGAAAGAGCTACAAGAACACGTTAAGAAAGCTACTGCTCCATACAAGTATCCTCGGAAAGTAAGTTGCCGATCATCCAAATATTTTAAGTAATTGTCACTGCTATAGGCAAGCACAGATCAACTATTATGTCACTTATGAGGCTATGTCACTGGGGGGGAAGTCACATTTGTGTACATTTATTTCATACCGCATTCCTCCCTTTCCCCTTAGATGGAGTTTGTTCGAGAGCTGCCAAAAACCGTTAGCGGGAAGATCCGAAGAATTGAACTACGCCAGAAGGAGTGGAGGAGATATTAGAATTCTTTGGTTTTGGGGTTGCATTGTAGTTTTAACATAGGGTGTGGGTTCCAGTGGCTTTTTGCTTTGTTTGTTTAAACAATAATAAGATAATGCTGATTTACACAGTAATGTAGAGCAGAAGACACTACATCTCTCTTAGTTGAGGTTTTCACAGTCTCACCTGACCCCCAGCACTCAGCTACCCCAGTGCCACAGAAGCAGGCAGGCTGATATGAATGGCACAGAAGATGTGTAATCAATAGATGATGTGCTAAAGAAACTTAGTGAAACATCACTAGCATTTTACCTTTATTATCACTTAAATGAAAAAAATCACAAGAGTTTAGTACATCACTTGCTTCAAGAATCACTTCTGAGAAGAATGACAACAGATTTGTAAAAGTTACAGTTACAAATCTCTACAAGTATATTTAGAAAAAAATAGTATAGAAATCTACATCATTAAAATGTTTAAGGACTCAATTAGCAAAGAATTTTAAACGCATGATGACAAAGTAGGAATTTAAGACATGTAACAACAGCTACTCGCACCTTAACTGCAGCACAATGATTTATTCTGTCTCAGTCCATTCATGTTAACATGGGTATGTCTGTATGCTTAAACAACTGCCAAGCAGCATTATTCTCATCCCCTGCTCAGAACACGTATCTGACATCATAGGACTGGCCCAGTTTTGTTATCTACAGTTAACTAACTGAGCTTCAGATTCAGACAACTAAACTAAAAATCTTCAAGTTCTCATAGATGGTCTGAGGAACAAATGTTTGTTGGAAGAATTTCCTGAAGTGCTGAGGCATGTTCCAAGAGAGGTCAAAGCATCTACATTCATGGTGGCAACATGAGATTTCTCTTTTAGAATTGCATTTTCCCACTTGAAGTATCCACAGCTTCTCTTACTACCTTCACGCCTACCAACAGGACAACAGAAAAACGCCTTGCCATGATTTGGACCGGCATTTGACACATAGAGCCTTTTAGCCCTTCAACCACACTTACACAGAGGGGGAGTTAGCTTTTCATTTTGCACAGCTGTTACAGACTGATTCAGATTGACTGTGGAGCTCAGAACGGTGCGAGATGCTTTGGACAAATTCAAATTTCTCCAATATAAGGCATGATCTGAAGATGCCATTTTCTCTTGGTAGACAGCAAAAGACTGTTTTTTCGCTGGTGGCAGTGCTGTTGGACTAGTTGGCTTTCTTTTGGGAACTTCAGAAGGAATAGAAAAATTTCTCATTATTACTGATTGGGATGAAATAGCATTACCTCTGCAGATGGGATCTTAAAAGCAGAAAGATTTGAAGGCTGCCTTTGTACCATTCCCACATTAAAGATAGTAGTATCAGGACTCTTGTAAATGATGGATTTAGGAGGTTCTACGGCTACCAGAGTTTTCCCCAAACTTTGATCACCTGGACTCATCGCAACCGATTGCTCTGGAGTTGTTTTTATTTCAGACAGCATTAAGATGTCTGTACTTGAGTCCTCCTCCAATTGAACACAGTCTGAATTTGGTTCAGATTGAGATTTAGGTATTAGAGCTACATCTTCCCAGTCAGTCAGCAGAGACAAGCAATCAGAATGAGTGCCGGTATCCTCACTGGAGGTATTCACTGAGGAGATGGTGGTGGAGATGAGTACTAGCCCTCACCCACACACTGGAGAGCTGTACCTTGCTGTGCTCACAAGATGTCCATTGTTCAACCCTTGCTGAATGCCTGGTGATAAAGTACTGTGGGATTGCTGTGCGTGTCCAAGAAGAGCAAATCTGTCAGCAGACACTGTGGAATAGCTTTGGATTTCTTCGCATAAATCAGTCCTTGAGCTGCTGCCAGATACAACATGCATGTCTGCAGAGCAACCACTGGAGGCGGCCTGTTCTGCAGATTGTACATCAGAAATTACCGTAATTCCAGCAGGCCCGTTGTGGTTTCTCTCTGCCACAGAGTTTGCTTTGCAAGATTTATCTCTGGATGTTTCAAGGCTGCTGCTACTTCCCAGCACAGTCTTGTCAGCAGAGCTGGCATTCAGCATTCTGGAAATTAAGTTCTTCCTAGGACAGGACTAGGGAGTCCATTAACAAAAAGAGATTTTGGAAAGTGAATACCCAGAAGTTTTAGTAATCACTGCATAAGACTAACAAGTATGTCAGCCTAAGGATGTTCTGTTCAATTCACACTCAAGATTCTGGTTTTGTCGTCCGAACAGCTCACCCTTCGCCTGTATGTCAGGCTACAAGACAAGTAAAGGAGAGATATGAAATAGTAACAAACCTTATCCAAAGATTTAGTAATCTTCAGCACACACCCATCACAAGTCATCCTCCAAGCAAGACGAGCAGTATTCCGAGAGTCATCCAACCCTTCAAAAGTATGGTTATATTAACATCTTCCTTTTGAACTACTACTGGAGGCAGTTCTTATTAGATGAAAAGTACCACTCACGTACACTTAAAAACTCATGCAGCTGAATATGTAGCCACAACAACTGCTAAAATCCCTGGTGTTTTGTATTAATTATGCCAAAAATTTGAGTTGAAATTATGTTTTCTTCCATATTCATAAGGTGCCCAGAGCTATCACCTAAGACCAAGTTCTTTTATCCTTTCCTTGCTCTCTTTTTCCTTTTCTGCCCCAGCAACTCAGAACTTGATCTTGTGGACCACACAAACACAAAAGCTCTAGGAGAGATTTCTAAAGTTAAGTGTGAGATTAGAAATGACAAATTCTGATCTCTGAAGCATTTCTACTTGGATGGTTTTATTGACCTGAACATTGTATACCTAGAAATAACATTCTGTATATCAGAGAGATAGTCATCACATCACCCTTACCAGAATGTTCCCGTCTGTAGGGCAAATAACCCCCAGAAATAGCACCCAGAAGAAATAGTGCCAAAGCTGATATATTTTTGATAGGCTTAGGTAGATGGTATACAGATAGTTAATAAGAAAATTAATAAGAAAAGAGTGGCTCACCGAAAACTCCACTAGGGAGGGATCTCCAACCAGAAATCCTTCCCTGGTGGTGGTCAGCCCTTAAATGGGGTCTTGGGAGAGGTGGAGTCAAACTCCACCCCTTCCAATCACACTCACTTGTGCCCCTGTGGTTGACCCAGTGCTCGCCTCAGGTGATCAATCAGTGGTTCAGGCCGTGATTCAACAGTTCCCATACACTCCACCCCTTCACGACATGAACCACTGATTAAGGAACTATAGGGTGAGCCCTCCTCAATACAGAGACCCAATACACTGCGACGCTTTACATAATAACCCGTCGCGATGCATATCGATGTAATCTGGGATGAGTGATGATCAGCGTATGGCTCATGCTCTTCCTTGGGCCAGTGCTTGGTGGTGTCTGCTGGAAGCATGCGGTCACATTGTGCAGGTCCGTCCTACTCTTCATCAGTCCCGGGTAGACCATCACCGGATGTTGCACATGATGTTATTGCAACTCTGGAACACTTCAGCAGTATTTGGTTCCCTCCGGTGACTTATAGACTCACGGGGAGTAATATAGATGTTTCAAAGGTACCAAGAGGGGGAGGTCTGCCCTCCAGGGTAAGATACAGGCCGTATTCCTATCTTGGGTCAACACTTCAACTTGTACAGGGGCATGCCCTGGCCGCCTGTACCAAACCTTTTGCCCAGATGTCTGTGGCTGCACGATTATATCAGGCACCAAAGGGGGTGTCCTGATCTGCCACAGAGACATGATAGGGGTTCCTTTAGCAATAAAGACTGGAGTGTTGACCACAATATCAGTAGGCCATGTACCAATTACCAGAGGGACTACCGAACCCCCCACCTCCAATAATCTCCCCCAAAGTGCAAGTAGGCCACACCATCATGGTCCTACCTGCACCTTCCAAGGCCATCTTATTTTATTGGTGCCTGGTTTCAGGTTCTCAGGGACAGGGAGCAGAAGATTGTTCTCACGGCTGGTCTGAGGTCTTACCTCATTATCTGTACCTGTAATTTGGATCCTAAGTGGGGAGGCCCATGTTGTTTGTAACATTTTCAAGGCACTGAGTCTGCCATCTCTAGGTCTTTCATTCAGATCTCGCAGGGTTTCGTGGAGTCTCTTCGTCCACCCCTGCAGAGACTGAGAGTCTGTCTTCAGGGCAGCCTTGAGAATACCGTTATAACGCTCAATCAGGCCTGCCCCCGTTGGATTATATGGCAGGTGGAATCGCCATTCAATATTGTTCTCTTCTGCCCAGCGTTGTATCATTGCACCCGTGAAATGAGTCCCTTGGTCGCTCTCAATGACTTGTGGTGTCCCGTAGGCAGCCATCAATCTTGTGAGCGCCTTGATGGTATAGGCCTGGTTGGCTTTTGGTACTGGATAGGCCTGCATTAGCCCACTCGCGGTGTCAACACAGGTTAGGGCATATCTCACCCCCTCAGATCGAGGGAGGGGCCCAATATAATCAACCTGCCATCGCTGTAGAGGACTGTGTCCTCTAGCAAGATGGGCTGTTGTTTCAGGCAACGACCTCGGTCTCATTCTGGAGCAGGCATCACAGTCTCGACATGCTTGAGCTACGTCCGATAGTTGTACGGGCAGTCCCCGTGCTTTGGCAGCTGCCCACATGGTCTTCTGTCCAGCATGCCGCAGCTTTTGATGTAACCAGTAGGCAATGTTCTCAGATGGTGAGTTCTCAACCCATCTAACTCGGGCCAGTGTGTCGGCTTCATCATTTCCTGGTGACTGTAGGGGTCGGTGACCAGAAACGTGGTAGACACGTACAGTTCTGTGTTTGAATGTATTCCATATGTCTAACCACATATCTTTGCCCCAGATCGGTCGGGAGTGGATAGTCCAGTCCTGGGTAGCCCACTGTGCGATCCAAAGAGTGAGGAGTCCCCGGTACACAGCCCAACTATCTGTGCAGATATTCAGGACACCGTCACCAGGTTCTTTGGTTATAACCATCCACACGGCCCGCAGCTCTGCCCACTGGCTGCTTTGACCATCCCCCTCTTCAAACCATATTGTATCTGTAGCGGGATGGTATGCTACTGCTCTCCACTTACTTGGGTTGCCCTTGCTGGACCCATCCGCGTACCAGGCATCTTCAGGAATGGGATATTTTCCTTCCTGGACGGGACTCTTCTCTGGCGGAGCAACCAAGGTTTGTTTTGGTGCATCACTGTGATACGTCACTGGGCCTAGAATCTTTTGGAGTTCTTCTTTCAACGGTAAGGAAGACAGACTACTCCTCTGGCTGAGATAGGCGACCCATCGTGCCACTGTCTGTGCCTGGGCCACCCCTGTCTTAGGAAGGTGGGTTCAGATCTCTCACCCACCCCTGAATTGGAAGAGTGGTCTTAACTATGACTTCGGCCGTCTGGGTTATTGGCTCTACCGCTTGTAATGCGGTATAGGCAGCCAATAGTTGTTTTTCAATCATACTATATCTTTCTTCTGCTCCGTGCCAGACCTGAGACCAAAATCCAATGGGGGTCCGAACAGAACTCTGGCGTTGCCACAGGCCCCAGCCAAAGCCATCCTGAGTAACATGAACATCCAATTCAGCTGGGAGGGTAGGATCGAATATACCCAGTGCCTGGGCTTGTTTCACCGCCTGTTTTGCTTGCTGGAAAGCATCCTCTTCTGTTCTCCCCCAATCCCACGAATGGCCCTTCTTTGTGAGTCTATACAAAGGTCTCAGCAGCTGCGCCAAATGAGGTATAAAGGAACGCCAGTATCCCAATATACCTAGAAATTCCTGCAGCTGCTTTGGTGTTGTAGGGACTGGAAATGCCTGAACCTTATCTATGATGGCACTGGGTAGCACTTTGGTCTTTCCCGACCAGACTACCCCCAGAAATTTTACGGACAGGCCTGGACCTTGCACCTTTTGAGGATTGATAGCCCATCCTCTTTCATTTAGGTAGGAGGTTAATGAATCTGCTGCCACTCCTACTGCTTCCAGTGAGTCAGATGTTAACAGGAGATCATCAATGTAGTGGTACAGGTTGACATTATTATTAGGTTTCCTCCAATTAGCTAGGTCACGGGCCACCAAGTTATGACAGTATGTTGGTGAGTGCACGTACCCCTGTGGCAGGACATGAAGGGTCCACTGCCTGCCTCCCCAAGTGAACGCAAACTGATCTTGCGATTCTTTGGCAATCGGGATACTAAAAAACGCATTTGCCAAATCCAGGACACAATGGTAGGTCTTAATTTCCCTACTGAGTGTGTCCATTAGGGAAGCAATATTGGGTACGGCCGCATGGATGGGCGGCGTGACCTTATTTAATTCCCTATAATCTACCGTCATTCTCCATGTTCCATCTGACTTCCGCACTGGCCATATGGGGGAATTATATGGACTATGTGCAGGTCTTATAATACCTACTTTTTCTAGTTCCTGCACAGTTTTTGATATTTCTTCCTGCCCCCCTGGGAGTCTATACTGTCTTACATTAGTAATCCGGCGTGGTTTCGGCAAACAAATGGGCTCATGTTTCGCATGGCCCCTCAATACTGCCTGTATCGCCCGGATACTAATGTACCTCTGTCGAAGTCTGAACTCTCCCACAGTCGTCTGGAGAGCCAGACCCCATAAAATGTCTATGCCCAAGATGTATTCTGGGATTGGGGCAATCGACACTTTATACTCCCGGGGTGGGAGACGCCCAACCGCCAATTTCAGCCATGTTTGGGTGACTGGAATGGTCTGTCCCCCAAACCCACCAATCATCACTCTATTGCCCTTAAACTTTGTTGGGTCTCCATATACAATTGATGTTTCCGCACCAGTGTCTACTAGCGCCATCACCTTTTGAACATTCTTCTCTGACCAAAAGATGTCTAATTCTACATAGGGCCTCCGGTCACGTCTGGAGGCCCTAAGGGGACCAAAGTCCTTCGTTACTCCATGAAGCTGGCTAAATCTAGGTCTTTTACCGCAGGTGGTTCAGACATTGTATCCCGCGACACCTGTGGATGTTTCTTCCTTCTATTTGGGACTATAAAGTCAGCCAAATTCCAGGTTGTTGTTGGTGCTGCCTGTATTATTCGTACTCCCGATTTTCTGGGAGTACTCTGAAATTTTTGATCGTTTCTAAGTTGTTTCCATAGTTGTAACAAGACATGGTTGGGTTGCCCATCGATTTTAGCAAAGGCAACCCCGGCCCGTATAAGATCATTGAACGTGGTCTTCCGAGATACCCGTATGGGGCCCGATTGGGGTATCCGTGGGACAGGCTTCTTAGTTTTAACGGGGAAGGCCTCAGCTGTTTCTACCAGACGGACATTGCGCCTAGTTCTTATGCGCTCCGTTTCCCCAAGGTCTGCCACCAACTGGGCTGCCTGTTGGACGATAGCCTCCGAAGCCACCAAAGGGTTTAGTATGGAGACCAAAGTCCCATAAAGGTGAGAGGGGGCTTGTTGCAGTATTAGGTCACGCGTACCTGCTGTAAATTTTTCCGTATCAGGACTCTCAAAGGTCTCTGAATACATAGCGTCCCTCATACCCAGTTCTCGGATGTATGTTTGGAGGTCCTCCATAGAGGACCATAAACCGGTATTGAGTGGAATGTCAGATTTGTTGGGCCATGTTAAGCGGCATGCTGCCATCAACCAATCTATAATAGAATGATTCTCATTATTATAGTGGATGGCAGCATATAATCTTTGCCTCAGGGCTGGGTGTATAGTTATAGATGCCAGTTTTGACGTCTCTGTCCCACTAACTAACACGCTTTCAGCTCCTGCATCCCATAACCTCAGGAGCCATGATGGTATGCTTTCTCTTGGTTTTTGATGGAATCGTTGTACTAGGTCCATCAACTCGTCTGCTGTATACGGGCGCGCTGTCACATGCAAGCATGTTTCAGCGGGGGGCCATTGGTCAGGAGGCACTCCCGCTGGTCTATCTTGCATTTTTTTTGTTTTTTGAGTTATGATTGGTCGGATCTCAAACGGATCCTCCAGAGATGGAGCTTCGAGATCTGATTTAGAAATCTTTTTTTCTGAGACATCCTGGTCCACTACTTCAAGGACCTGGGTGTCCTCCACTGATATGGTACGAATTTGTTTTGTTGGCACATCTAGTCCAGGTTTTTTGGCTACTAATGTGCCCAACTGTTGTTCCAACTTTTCAATTCGATCTCTTAATAATTGATTTTCTGATTCTATGTTTGTATTCGTTATTTCCAGTTTATGTAAGGCCATTATTAGAGGCCAAGCCACAGCAGAAGCAGCTAGCCGACGTTCTTTTGTAACTAGTATGTCCTTATCTAGACCTTGAAAATAATCTGTCAGCCGGGCTGGAGAAGGAGAAACAGTCCCTGTAACCCGCAGGGGTCCCCATTTTTCAATAACGGTGGCAAGACCATAATAGGATGACCCCGTAAATCCTGGAATTTGACCAGGAATTGTTTGGTCCAGGGGAGTAACGTTCTCCCCCCTGCCCCATTTGAAAATGTTCCAAATGAAGGACATCGTTAATTATTGTATATGTATATATATATATACATAGAGGTGGAGTCAAACTCCACCCCTCCCAATCACACTCACTTGTGCCCCTGCGGCTGACCCAGTGCTCGCCTCAGGTGATCAATCAGTGGTTCAGGCCGTGATTCAACAGTTCCCATACACCGTCCTACAAAAGCCAGCCCCAAATCCTGCAGAGCACCACTCAGCCCTTTAGGTTTTCTATTATAGAAGGCCTAAGGAGAAACATGTAGCTGGTTAAGACGTAGCACTTCAAAACCTCTTCACAGTGAAGTGAAAAACACTTCCAAAATATCACCTATGAATAATAAAACTCCCACAGACATTATGCGAGACAGGTATCTTCATGTTATTATTGTGATAAATGAGTGTGAAACAGTACGTACATTACATATAGCAGATTAGAATGGAAAGAACCATTTGCACTTTATGTCTCACATCGAAGGCAATGGGATTGCCTGGTCACAGCCTGAACCAGTAATCGAGCACCTGGGTGACTGGAGCATAGCCCAGGTCCACCCATCTCTTCTCTCCCCATCTCGGCAGTGCTTCTGGGAGCACAGATACGCTCAGAGCATGCGTGGGTTGCCCCCCCCTCCCTGGCTCCCTTCTTTCTGGTGTGCCAGAATTCGAACGGGAGGTGGCTGCGTTCCTTAACCAAACGGTCGCCGGGAGGGGAGTTCATTCCCCTTATCTCTACTATCTCTTTCTGTAGCTCCTGTACCTCAAATAAAGGCTCTGTCACTGCCTTTGTTTACTTTACACCTTAACAGAAAGAACAGCCTTGAAGAATACAATAGATCTTGAGATGCTTAAACTGCTGTATATTTTGTTTAAACACTTATGCCTTTGCATTACTCCCTGATTCTCCTTTGATCACACTGTTTGACTTTAGAGACCTAAATCTGCTGCGTGAGCGCCAGCATTGGGGACAGGCAAGCTCCTGGATTGTCCCTTAGAACGTTTCCTTGGCTGCATAGGACAAAATGTGCTGTCAGCCCCCAAGGTAGAACTCCTGTTTGTGTGAAGACTACGAAAAACCAACCAAACAAAAACCCACCATCGTAAAAACATGTCTTTCATTTTCTCAGTATACATTCATTTTCAGTGTTATTAGTACTGTTCTGGTCAGTACTTGTACTGGTCAGAATACAGTTCCCAACTTTGTCCTGGTGTAACTGCTGAGCAGGCAAGGACCACTATTTTCTAGCTAGCAATGTAAGGCAGTAACAGCAATGCAGGAAAGACTGGGAAGACAAAGCATCAAGCAGGGCACAAGATGCCAGAAAAGGAAGAATGGCTCCAAAATTCTCCAGTGCTCAGCAATGATTCATCTAACAGCACATTGCTTTCCTAGCATTATGATTTCTATGAAAATCCGCTGTCCTATGGCACAGCTTGTTATTTGTGCAGTAATGCAGAATGAAAACAGCTGGGGAACTCAAGTCACTGGAACACAGTGCTGCCTCATAGGCACGGATGCAGCTTTTGAGTTGATAACACGGATCCACGTTTTTCAGTGTACTGATTTTTCTCACCCTGTATGTTGCTTTGAGATCAATCCAGGAATTGAAGATGTCAGGTTTCCAGAACTGCTTTCTCTTACACTCATAGTGCAAGCACACACCCAGGTCCCAGTCTGCACAGGGGAAACAAGTGCAACCAAAGAAATAACATTTCTTTAATCCTAATGTCTGCAAATTGGGCATTATTCTCACCTGAGTGAGCCACAGGATACCAAACAGGCAAAAAAAAAACGACCTCTGTGCAAGAAGGTGCACGGCCACGCACGAAGCAGAGGCACCCTGTGATGGGGTGGTGAGCACTGCTGCCTTATGGCCCTCGCTGCAGGACAGCCCTGCACCAGAGATGGAGAACAGCCCCACCAAGGGCTCCTGTTTGAGGCACGCTGCCTCACACTGTAAGTAAAAGGAACGTTGCCTACCTGTCCAGGTAACAAAAGCAACAGCTTTGCCTCTGGAACGGTGTTACTTGGGATATCTGAGCTGAACAGAAATTTCTTCTCATTTTGTACCTTCCGAAGCCACCTCAAGAACTGCGACAAGCAGATGTTCAGAGGGACTCCTCCGTCAACTTGGCTCTTTGAGCAACAGACAGAGAAGTACCCGTGTCAGTACCGACCGACATCGACTCCACATGCGTTTGTCCCTTTAAAGGAGTACCGAACCGCTGCGAGCAGCCGCGCGATACCTGCGTGACGCCGGTCAGCGCCGTGCAGAACCCGGACAGCACGGGCTGCTCCTGCGGCTGCACGAAGGAGTGGAACTCGGCCTCGATCAGCCCCGTGGCGGCGTTCAGCAGCACGGCCGGGAACTCAACTGGGACGGAGCACAGCGAGAGCGGCGGGCGGGACAACGCCCGCTCAAACACGGCCCGCGGGCATACGCGCATGCGCACCCCGCAGCCCCCGATCCCCGCAGCCCCCGATCCCCGCAGCCCCCGATCCCCGCAGCCCCCGATCCCCGCAGCCCCGGGCCGCGCCGCCGCAGCACTCACTGATCTCGGGGCGGCGTTGCCGCGCGTCCCGCCAGCACGTGGACTCGAAGTCGAGGACGAGCAGAAAGCAGAAAGCCGAAGCGCGGCCCCGCGGCCGCCGCCGCCGCCGCTCCGCCGCTCCCGCCGCTCCGCGCCATCCCCAGCGACCTGCGTGACACGGCGGGACGGGGCGGCCTCAGCGCCGGGCCCGGAGGAGACCACCCCGCCCCGGAGGAACGCAGACCCGACACCGCCAGAAGCCGCAGCGTGCAGAGCACAGCCCGCACCTGGCCAGCCGCTTCGTAGCCATCTCCGCCGCTTCAAACCGCCCGCGGTCCCGCCCGGCGGCTGCGCCGCTCCCCGCGCAGGCGCGGTCGGTCCGGCTGTTCGGCGCGGCCGTGGCGGGCGCGTCCGTCCGCTCGGTCGGGCGTAAGCGGCCCGCGGGCGGGGACGCGGACGGGCTGCGTGCGGGCGGCAAGAGGAGCAGGCCGGGCCGCCGGGAGGGGAAGGTGAGCTGGGACACAAGTGGGAGCGCGGCGTGCGGGACGCGGCCCGGCTCCTGGCGTGAGCGGCCCCGGGCTGGGCGGGCTCTGCGCGCGGTGTGCCGCCATCGTGCAGCACTCGTGTTACGTCGGAAGGGACCCCCCCGGCTCACCCTGCCGTGTTCTGGCTGCCCCGGGCCCCGCTGTGGCTGTGAGCACCTCCAGGGAAGGGCAACCCAGCTCCGGGCGGCAGTGCCAGCGCCTCGCCGCCTCTTTCCCTTTGAAGCCTTTTCCCCTGCTGCTATCGCTGCTGCTGCAGTCAGTCCCTCTCCTGTGTGTAATCCCTCTTTGAGCACTGGAAGGCTGCAATGAGGTCTCCCTGGATCCTGCTCTTCTCCAGGCTGCACACCCCCAGCTCCTCATCCTGTCTGCACAGCAGAGGAGCTCCAACCTCCGAGCATCCCTGTGCCCTCCTCTGGCCCTGCTCCAACACTCCCGTCCTTCCCGTGCTGGGGCCCCAGGCCTGGATGCAGTGCTGCAGGTGGGGGCTCCCGAGGGCAGAGCAGAGGGGGATGATCCCGGGCTGCTCTCTGTGAGTTGTTCTCCCAGTCCGTACACGTCTGGGATTGCCCCAACCCAGGTACAGCGTCCCGCACTGGGCGTTGCTGGACCTCATTAGGTTCTCATGTGCCCACCTCTGGAGCCTGTCCAGCTCCCTCTGGATGCCGTCCCTCCCTTCTGTGGTGCCATCAGCAAAGTGCTGAGGGTGCACTCGATCCCATTATGTGTGTCACTGGTGAAGATGTGGAAGAGCACCGGTCCCAGACGGGCCCCTGGGGGACACGGCTCGTCGGCCTCCACCTGCACACAGAGCCACTGAGCACAGCCACATCCAAGCAGCTCCTTACCCACCAAGCACCAAGCACCCTTCACACCCATCTCTCTCCCACTCAGAGATGGGGATGTGGTGCAGGACCACGTTGGAGGCCTGGCACACGTGCAGGTGGACATCAGTTGTTCTTCCTTTGTCCACCGGTGCTGTCTTTGCATCACAGAAGGCCACCAGCTGGGTCAGGTATGATCTGCCCTTGGTGATGTCCTTTTGTTATGTAATAAAAGATTATATTGGAAGATTTTTACAGGTCAGATGAGTTCCACAGCCAAATAGTCAGTGTCGGTCTCCAAAATAGCACATGTTCTTGCTGATCAGCTTGGGAGAGCTTGTGAATTTGTGATCATGGCTTAAAGAACTGCTGTGCTGAATTCTGTGGTTCTGCCTCATCTCTGATGTGCTCTGCCCACGGCTCCTTTGGATGCTGTGAAACAGTTTCTGCAGCAGGGTCAGGAGACCTGTGTGCTTCAACAGTTGCTGCAGTTACATGAAGCAGATGGGTTCTGGCTAGAGCCCTGTGCGAGGTGTGCACATGTCTGCACGTGGTGGTGTTTGCAGGTACCCAAGTACCCAGGTTACTGCGATGCTGATGGTAACAGATGTTGAAGTGTGGGCTTGTATGGGAACTGTTGAATCACGGCCTGAACCACTGATTGATCACCTGAGTCGAGCACTGAGTCAGCCGCAGGGGCACAGGTGAAGGTAATGTGCCTGTGTGATTGGAAGGGGTGGAGTCTGGCTCCACCTCTCCCAGACACCACTTAAGGGCTGACCACCACCAGGGAAGGATCTCTTGTTGGAGATCCCCCCTGCTGGAGTGATTGGCGAGCCTCAACCATCATAAAAGGTGAGCCATCCTTTACTTTTAATAGTAGTCTGTGTACCATCTATATAAAGCCTTATGGAAATATACCATTCTCCACAATATTCTCTAGAATTTTCCTCCCTACAGGGCTCAAGAGGAACTTCAATGAATGGAAGAGTTATTTAACATGCTGTTGCCTGTGCCTGGACAGTATGCTGTTTACTGTTTAATTCACCTCCTGTTCAACAAACTCTTGTGGTCACACAAAACCTTTCTTTACTGCCGTTTTCCTTCTTACAGGAGAAGTCATCTCGCTTGTCAGCAGCTTTGCTCGGTGAGGACTGTGAGATCAGCCAGGAGCAGCTGTACGAGCTGTTACAGTATGCGGCCCTGGGGAAAAGCCACAATGCATCCTAGCCCAGGTACAGCATGTCCGTGTCTGGGAGGCAGCCCTGTCCTGTGCCCACTGTACTGAGAGCCCCCAGAAGGCACACGGGCTGTGTGTGTTCTGGAGCCTTTGTAATGCTGTGCAGACAGCCTGTGTTATGGAGATGTGGCTGTTGGTAGGCTTGGTTGCAGACCAGAATTCCTCTTCTGACGGAAGTTCTGACATTTCGTACCTGTTTCTGTGACTGCATGAAACGCAAAACAATTTGTGGAACAGCGGGCTCACACGCTGAGAGAGGAAATTCAGTGTTAAAATGTTAGTGCTATACTTTTTGTGTCAGGTGTACGAAGTGATTTCTTTGGAGTGTTTTGGGAAGGCCGTTTTAGTCACTTTGCCCTTTTTCATCTTCTCAGTAACTCTTCTGCTTCCTACTGTAAGGTTGAGGGGTGTGTGTGGCCTCGGATGGCTCCCGAATGGCAGCATGTAGTGTGTCTTGCAATAAAGCTAAATGCAAGGAACACTTCAAGTTTTTAATACTGAACAGAAAATGGTTTTGTGAAATGTTCATTTTGCTGAAGTAGTCTTAGTTTGATGGACTAGATTGCATCATTACAGCAGGAGTTACAGGTTTGGGTTCCTCTTCTGATGCATGTAAATGAGGTATGATAAGACATGAAATGGTACTGTGCTGGAGTTCGGTTGCAACTCATTCTTTCTCTGTCTCTCGTGTTGTGTCCAGAGATGGGTGTCTGGCTGAGAATAAGTGATAGAGGCCTCTTCTTGTTGAAGTCACTTGGTGCTTTGCCATCAACAGACTTAAAAGCTGGGCTAGCTCTGAGTTTGTTTCTAAGCGTATGGTGATTGTGTTGCTCTGAGATGTATTTAGTTATTTATCTGTTTTATTGCAGCTGGTGCCATATTTATCACCAAAGCCGTCTGGCTGGCGTTGTGGTTATTGTTCTGCATGAAATGAGCCAGCTCCATTTCTACAAATTCTATTTACAGTTCAAACACCTCCGGAAAGTGTTCCAGCATGTAAGTCCCTGAACTGTTGCTGTCTGCTAAAATTCTCGCAGTGCTGAAGCGACGTCCCAGTGACTGCTTGCTGCAGAGAGGCTGTGGTATCTCGTGCGGGAAGTGTCCATCTTTGCTTCCTCACCAAGTGGGTGGGAGCATCTCTGTAGGCTCTGACAGCTCAGAGCAGAGGCCAGGGTTTCAACGTGCGAAACGTTTTCAACGCTTCGATCTCTGCAGCCTTTCCATGTCAAATGTGTATACAGTGGTGTTTCAGTTCTCTACGCTTCTGACTCCTACAAGGGTGCCTGGGAGATTAAAAATACCTCCGCTCATTTGAAGTTTACTCTTGGGTGTGAGTGAGGAGAATCTCTATAGAGTTATGCTGTTGCCACTGATTGAAAAATCTCAGTGTGTGTACTCTATGTCAAGTTTCTTCCTTTTATTTAAAGATTATTGAAAGAGTCATTTTAGTTTTCTGAGCTGCAAGCAAAGTCTTGGGAGGGAAGGAGAGGAAGAAAAGAAAGGAAGGAAGAAAAAGGAAGGAGTGCTTTGATTCACACTTGTAGTGTAGTTTCCCAAACTGCAGCAAATACGAAATCGTGGCGTAACTGAAAAGTCCGGAACTGCATCAGGTTCTATCAGTGTAGGACTACAATTTGTGGTCTTAATTACATCACTGAAGGCAAAACCTTCTTGTAACAAACAATTCTATATTGTGTGTCATTAGAACTGAACTGTCTTTGTTTCATTTTCCTCAAAAAATGCCAAATGTACTTCCTTTCTACCCATCCTTCCCTAAACTGGTGAGGCCTTGGGATAAAGAGGCATCTTATATGCTTGACATTTCTACTATGTTTCCAGCTTTCTGAGATCTCTTTTTTTTCAGAGATTCACATTACCACCCCCTTCAGCTGACTTCCTAGCCAGTCTGTGTGGTGAAGGAGCAAGCCTGAAACCTCAAGGCACTGCACAAGGTACCTTGCTTAGCTTTGTGTTACCTGTTTTGGTCACGGTGATTCACTTTCAGGAGTAATTTAATGGCTTTGCACCCTGTGCATGCATAGCATGCTGCTATGGTCAACTTGTTTACAAAAGGAAAAATGTACAAAAGGAACCCTCTTGGGTTTGTTATCACAAGTAAATGCGAAAAGCCAAGATAATTTTTTAATGAGTTTAATACAGAATTCTGATGCTTCATTACCCCTTTTGTGATCATTTTACTGTAAGATGTGTCTATAGTTTTTTGTTATACTGAGCTGCAATTGAAGATAAAGAACAGGTGTTTTGACAACTGATATCCTATTTTTACACTCTATAGAGGTAAGTGTAATCCAGCAGGCTTGTACAAAATCTGCAAGACTACCATGAGAACTCCACTGAAATTGTTAGGAATGTAATGCAAGGAGTCTTGAATTCAAGTCCTAAATTGGAGAATGAGCGGCCGTTACTTTCACTGTAATAACGGAGTCCTCTAGCACCTTGACTGTAAGCCTACTGCACTGTCACGGAGCTGAGATGTCAGGTACAGTTTTCCTTAAGTGCAGTCTGCAGAGGGCCACCTACAAAATAGCTAAACTTCATACAGCTGTGGATTATGATGACAGTTCAGTGTTTGCTTCTTTGTGAACTGCACTTACAGCACGTTTTCTGTGAACAATACTTTGGAGAATGAAATTTATAGATAAAAGCAGCTCTCTTTCTACTTTACGGCTTACATGAGATAAATGACTGCACTGTCAGAGGAAGGTGTGCTCTCTTCTACTGAGAGGAATGTCAGATAGATCTGTGGTGGGACTGGCTCACAGGCTGCTAGCAGTGTCAGTAGCTGCACTGGGAGTGGATTCAAGTGTCCTGATGAACTTGTATGCCAGCGTGCATTAAATATCCCAGTGTATGTACAGTTTGTTGCTCCATGCGTTTTCTTTTAAATGGCATAGCCTTCAAGTGTTCCTACTTGTGCAGAAAACCAACTGCAAGTAAGGAGTGCTATCTGATCCTGACACATGATCCTGTACATTACAGATCTGATTTCCACTGGTGTTGATTGTGTTCCTAAAAGCTCAGGCTTGCAATGTGATCCGATCATCCAGAAATATGGGAAAGAAAAGCAAGGCCTCACGAGCTATACTCTAAGCTCAGAAGAGCTAAAAAAGAATGATTATCCCATGAGAGGTTGGTTTTCTGAAGTTTTGGTTTGTATGTTTTTGTTTTTTTTAATTTTGAAAATGAATGAGATATTTGGTTAAATAGGTTGTATGGTAACTATTAGAAGAAGAGGTCTGTGCCTTATTCACGTGTATCTTTTCATTTTAGATTCCCCTGGATGTAAGGGGTTATATGTACACAGAGTGTGATCTTCAGAGGACAGACAGCAGCCCCCTCTTCGGTCTGGATTGTGAAATGGTAACAATAAGTGCGTGACCCTACAAAGCATCGTCAAGCAGCCAAGCTCCTGTTGGTTCTTCCAAAATGAACCAGGCACCCTGTGTGCTTATTAAACCACTTTTGGCATACGTGATTCCAGTCCATTCTTTGATGGTACTGGTGCCAGTGCAGCCATGTGAGGGACTCGGTGATTCTGGAAACAGCAGCAAAATTCTCTTTGTCCTGAGCAGTGCAGCAAGGGAGCTCAGTTCTGTGCTGACTCTCACAACAGTGTCTGGATCTGCTAGGTTTATTGCCAGTGCTCTAGTCCTGAGGTTTTTGTTTACAGTTCCTTCCCTCAGCTCTCCCCAAGGTTTGGGAGTGCGAAAAGCTCTGTGCCACAGCTTTTCTGTAGCCATCGCAGTTCTGTGGCAGCATCCAAACTGAGTGAATGAGGTGTGTTCTGGGGTCTGCTTTTAAGTTGCATTATCTTCTTCGGTGAAGAACAGTCAGTGGCAGTTCTGCACTGCAGAGTACAAACTGATTCTGTGAATTCAGCACTTCCCTGTAGAGGTTTTCTTTACATTATGCTTGGCTGTGTGTTTGATATGTTTAGGACAGGCATTTACCACTTGAAATGAAGCATGGGATGGTGTGAAAGCTGCAGGTGGTAGATCTAATATAGATAAGATAATCTATATATATATATATATATAATATATATATTATATATATAATAATCTAATATAGATAAGATAGATCTACTCTACTAGGTAGAGTAAAGTGACTTGTGGTAGTGACATTGGCTGTAGCCAAAGCTAAGTATTCTGAAAGGCAGCACTGAGCAGAGCCAGCACCTCCATCTGCTTTGTCCTAACAGTGCCTGACTGCAAGAGGGAATGAAGTCACTCGTGTCTCTTTAGTGGATGCAGAGGGACAGTGCCTTCTGAATGAACTAGTCAAACCGGAAAGTGTGATAGTGAACTACTGCACCAGGTGACTTTCATTAAAGTTTCTTATCTTTAAGACCTGCAGCCCTTTCAGATTAAGCCTTCTACACAGGAGCTTTCAGAATACTTCAGTGTGCATGCTCTCACTGTTGTCTCTTGCATTTTACTCAGTATTAAGAGTACAGTTTGTGCTATGTGGTTAGAATTACCAGCATTGTGTATATGCAGCTACACAGTGTCTGCTTGTCCAGCTAGGCATTGCCATTCTGTAGTGCTGTAGGAAACGTTCTTTAATAGGTAAATGATCACAGTACAGGCTACTCTTCAGGTCTGGGTTTAAAAAGGACGCAGGGTAAGATACAGGTTTGTAAATCAACTCTCTGCTTTGTAGCTAAGTTTGCATATCTGTAGGTAAAGAATCGCATAGGTGATCAGCTTGCTTAAGGCTTCGAGACTGGGCTCATTACAGCAGAAGCAGACCGGACTCAAACCATGTCTTCTCTAAGTCTTAGTCTGGATTTATGGAAGGGGTGAGCTGCCAGTTCCCTCACGTTATTGGAAGCACCTCCTTCCACAACAGCCATGCAGGATTTTGTTATGTGTGCTGTCTGATGCTGAGTACTGCATCACTTAAGTCATGCTTGAGAGAACTGCCATTTGAAACATGTGACAGCACAGCAGCTTGGTATCTCTGCAGTGCATCCTCTTGTGTTGGAATATGTCCACAGAGAAAGCAGTAAATAACATTCTGTCATAAGTTATGCTGGATTCATATTTTGCGTGCCCTGCTAGTGATTTTCTCCAGTAAATGCTGTTGCTAATGCATTGCTTCTACCTCGTCTAATTTCTGTTTTGAAGATACTCAGGAATCACAAGGAAAATGCTTCTTCCAGTGAAAACAAGATTGGCAGACATACAAACCAGACTGAAAAAGATACTTCCCCGTGATGCAGTATTGGTGGGTCATTCTCTAAATGCTGACCTTCGGGCTTTGCAAGTGAGTGTTTTTCCTAGCTGGATGATACTCATTTCAGATGTAAAAGGCCCAAACAGTTATTTTTAATTAGTAGACACTTGTTAATTGCTTTTCATTATATGTAACTTTATGTTTGCAAGGACTTGAAAGAGAGAGATTCCTCTTACACATAGAAAAACGTGCTAGCTGCTCTTCTGAACTCAAAAGGAAGGGGGAAATCTGATTAGACAGGGATATAACTCTGTCATGGGAAGAGCCAAAGCCCGTCGTATATTTAATTTAACCAGCCTAAAATCCCTGAGTCATAATTAATCTTTCTAATTTGATTTTGATCTTCCCAACAGAGTGTTAGAAAAGAGATTTATGCCTGTTTCATTATTACCATGTGTTTTGTTGTTATGGGCCTGTTATATGTCAACAAGAAGCTGGCAACTGAAATGAAAAGGCACGGATAACAATGGAGTTGTTGCCCAGTTCTGTACGACTGCTGTTCTTAAACTGGTGGTATTTTCTCTCTTCCAGATGATCCATCCCAGTGTTATTGATACTTCATTACTTTTTGCCAGAAATGAAGGCCGAAGATTTAAGCTAAAATTTCTAGCCAAAGCTGTTCTCAGGTGAGATTGTGACTGCTTTGTCATGGGATGTATTAGAACTGTTGTGGTTCATGGGGTCCTGCTTTTCCACCAGTAGCAACAGAATATTTTTTTTCCACTAAAACTCAAAGGAACGAGCAAATAAACATGGTATCAAAGAATTTGCTATTTCCTTGAAGCGTTAAGTAGCACAGCAGATTGGCCTGGCTTTGAGCAAGGATGCTTGGCACAACCAGATCTGAGTTCTTGTCTGTAGGTGTACCACAAAACCAGCTGTTGTGCAGTGTATGAAACTGTAGAGCAGCAGATGCACTCTGGCTCACACAAATGAGATTTGTTGCATCTATCAAGAAGGAAATGCAAATTTAGGAAAGTACGATGTACTGACTTAATTGTATCCCTTCCTATGCCAGCTACCGTAGCATGTCCTAGCAGTGCAGTGCTCACAGTTCAGCTCCAAACTTCTCAGAGCTGGAGGTTGCCTCCCCTCCTGTATGCAAACTGTGAGTTCAGTCATTGATCAAGGGGGAAAATGAAGAATGGTTATGCTTTACTGCTTCTGTCAAACCCTGTGTTTTGCTCAATTTGGCAAAAGTGTTTCTTGCGGTAACTTTGGGAAATATTTAGCAAATTTAATTGCTGCATGGAACTAAAATCATTTTTTGAGAGATGAAAGCTATTTTGCTGAAAAGGACCTACCTCAGAAAAAAAAACAAGACGTTGGTTAGTATGGAAAAGTAGACAGCCTTCCTGTATATCTAATTTTGATGCCCTAGGAAGGAGATCCAGTGTGAACAGAGGCTCGGTCATGATCCTGCAGAAGATGCTAGAGCTGCGCTGGAATTGGCTCAGTTCTTTATTGAGAAAGGACCGGCGAAGGTAGCTATGTCTCATGTCCTTAATAGCAGAAAGTACAAATTGTTGTGCTTACAATGGAAGAACACTCTTGCCCATTCTTTTACTGAGGAAATGGAGCTGTGGTATAAGCCTTGGTTGTGGTAGCTTTCTTTCAGCCTGTGTCTTGGTATCTCAGTAACTTGGAACATCACCAGTGTCTCTGTACTCAGATGCTCTGTGAATGAGCATTGCTGCTGGTCTCTCACAAGGGCGCTGGGAAGAGAAGGATTCCACCACTCGCAGCCTGTGGGACAGCCTGTCCTTTTCTCTCAGTGAAAGAAGCGAGGGACCTTCTATGTTTCGTCAGCGATTCGAGCTGGTTTTATCAGTCTGAAGTCTCTCTCTTGTGCTGCTGGTTTCTGAGAACACTTTTTGGATGTGCTTGCTGGATGGTGCTCAAGTACTGCTTGCTTGAAAACGACAACAGAAAGTAATAAGGCAAAAAATGAATCCCTGCGTCTCCCCACTGCTGTGGAATGTGCCCAGGTGACTCATGGAGCAAGCACAGGGTTGGTGGTTTGTTACAATTAGCAGAGATGAAAGCCAACTGCTCATCTTCTTTCCGCAAGGTAGCAGAACTCAACTTGGAAATGCTGCTGGCAGCTGAAAGGCAGACTGAAGTCTCACCAAACAAATCTGTGGTGCAGCCACTGCGATGTGGAGTCCAAAAGCAGCTGAATGGTCCTCCGTACTCATCCAAACCATGGTAACAAGATTCTCAGAGATGCATGTTATTCCTTTGATTGAAGCTGTTTTCGAGAGGCTTCCAGTATCTTCAGAGAGAGACAGTGAATTGCAGGGTAGCACTAAAACATTTTCGGAAGTTACATCTTAAATTTCACAAGTGTTTTCTGGGCTTCTTCTGAGGACAAAAATATTTCATTAAAATATCTTGAATGAACTGTATCATTTTTTCAATCATGGGCACTTCTTGAAGGCTTGTAACTCATGACATTGATAACTAATGTAATTTGCAGAGTTTTTTTTCTTCTCTCTCTGCTAGTTTCCTGGCCTGCTTGCAGGGGATGGGCCAGAAGCCACTCCTTTTGGGCAGACAGAAGCTGGACTCTTCTGGCCTTTGTCAGAGTGACCTCAGCACTTCCATCAAACAGGTGAATGGACTCAGAGTGGGTTGGTCTGAACATGTCACGCAGAGTTGCAGAATTGTAGGGGTTGGAAGGGACCCCTGGAGATCATCAAGTTCAGCCCCCTGCCAAAAGTTCTTCTTGTCCTGGGGCAGTAGGTGGGTCATGTTTTAAAAAGCTGACTGACAAGTGCTTTCAGCAATGGTGTTGATACCAGGTTAGCTGCATCCATTTTGGCATTTCAAAAATAGGCTTTGATACTCTGTCACTCTCTCAGGACTCACTGAAAAGTAATTTCTGCCTGAGGTCTTCCTTAGACAGCAATGAGAAGCAAAGTTGGGAATTAAGTTCAGGAACTCTGTTTCTGGTTTGTTGTGGTACAATTGCCTCTTTTTTTTTCCTTCCAGATTCTTCAGAGAGCCTTGGAACACATTCCCCTCTCCACATTCAGTATAATTCAGTTCAGTTTGGATCCAGAGTACGTTGCATCTGGATTTTGCGAGAAGGTACTCATTTATTTGTGTGAGAATAGTCTTCAGTGCTGATCTTGGGAGGAGACATTATGTATCTGGTGGCACCTGGTAGTTAGTTTCCTTGCTTTGTGAAGTTCCTTCTCTAATCTATATTCTTACAGGTGAGAAACAAGCTGACTGACATGCTGACAATTTACGCAGGTCCTTTTGAGGAAAACGTTTGTCTGAAGTCTGTGAAAAAAGAATTTGGAAGGTGTGGGCCAATCCAGTCCCTCACAGTGGTGACTGAAACGTACCAGGTGAGGAGCACTGACAGCATTCGGCGTGCTGGCAGGTGGTGAAGGCAAGAGTCATCTCTTGAAAAGATATTGATTAGAAACATTTAATTACCAGCTATTCTGGTGGTTTTTTGGGGGTGGAGTGTGAGGGGGGCAGTTCTCAGCACACATGAAAGTTGCTCCACAGAGTGACAAGAATGAACGCAGCTGATACGATATAACATCCAAGCTGCAAAGCTTTAACCTAGTATTCATGATGCTGAGTTGATTTTTTTTTTTTTTTTTTGTCCCTCGCAAGAGAGCTGATACGCCAAGGCCTGTAATGGCAGAAGAAGGTTGCTTTTAATAGTTGAGCTAATTGAAGGGGTTTTTTAATAGTTATGGTATGTAAAGCGTTACCTGCATCACCCACTCAAACTCCTTATATGCCTTTTAAAACAAAAAAGAACTCCGAGACCTGAGTTGTAAAAGGAGAGGGCTAATATCTGCTGTTCATAAACCTGAAGTGTCCTGTCCTTTTGTTTGAAGCCATACGTCTGTATCCAATATGATGTGCTGGAAGCTGCCCAGCTTGCTGTGGAAACCTTAAATGGAGCTGAGGTAGCAGGATCCTGCATTAAGGTATGCAAAGTAAATAGTAAAAGCCTAGATTACGTTTAGTGCAGGATTATGGGCCAATACAATTCTTTTAATATCTACGTAGTGCATAGGATGGATCTCAGCTGGCCATGCTGCCACCATCTTCTGAGACAGCTTATGCTGTGGCCTCCTTTCCTTCCTGTTGGACAGCAGGAGGGGGTCTTGACAACTCGATCTTTAAAATGAAAAGCTGAGATGCTCGGTGTTGAAATGCCATGTAAGCAGTATGGGGTTCTTAATCATCTACTGTTCTTGCATTGCTAATGTGCTCTTTTCCTTTTTCATGACTATTTAAGCTAGCCTACAGTTACTAGTTACATTGTTCAAGGAAAGCTAACAAAGTTTTGATAATGAGACAAAATCATTTAGAATAGCAGCTCAGAAGACAGAGCTGCCTTGGCTGATGCATTGTGTTTGTTCCTATTGGACCCACCTCAGGTTCAGAGACCCATCACTGCTGCAACACTGGACTGTGATGCTCTGATAAAGGAGCTGGAAGTGGATATAGAAAACGAAGGGATGATTTATGTGGCGGGAATAAAGAAGTCATTAACTGAGGCAGATTTGCAAGAAGAATTCAGCCCCTTTTTTCTCCTATAAGAGAAGGAAAAACAAAGGACAATCACTTCATAGCCAATTCTTAAATTTGTCAGCGTTCATTTGTTTGTAGCATTCAGTGGTTCCTCAAGTCACTGGGCATAGTATATAAAGTCAGTCAAAAGTAGTCATTCACAGATTTATTGCAATTTATTAATTTTATTTCTAGCTTTGTGGGCTGGTAATAGTGAATTAATAGTCTCTTGCCATTTATTACAATTGCCTATTATTAATATCCCACTCAATATCCCCGCTGAATATGAATCTGCTAGAATGCAATTTATTATATTTTACAGGTAGCTTTTATGTAAAACACAATTTAATATTTCCTAGGATGATCCAGAGAAAACACAGGCAACAGTCCGTGGGGATTTCTATGTTACTGGAGACAGGGGGATCATGGATGATGATGGATACTTTTGGTTTGTTGGAAGAGCCGATGATGTCATTAATTCTGCTGGGTAATTCAACACTGATTAAAAATACATCTTCCACCACAAATAATAGAGTTGATTCAGACAAGATATGTTTATGTGCCTCAAGTACAAATAAAGGACCTTTATCTCCATTTTAAAGATACCGCATTGGACCATTTGAAGTAGAAAGTGCTCTAATAGAGCATCCCGCAGTGGTGGAATCAGCAGTTGTCAGCAGTCCAGACCCCATCAGGGGAGAGGTAAACAAGTTGAGCACATTTTAGACAAAAAAGAGCTTTATGCATACCACAGCTGACAAAGACCAACTTCCAATGGAATGGTCTATCTAACGATGACATTTTTGAACTAAATAAAACCAAGTTGGCATTCCTACTCTACCAGATATGTCTAAACCAAAAAAACTGACCATGACAATTACCTAGCCAACATAACTAAAGCACAATTTGAAGCTTTTCCTCTGCATTCCAGTACTTCCCACATTGATCAGCTCCACAGTCCAAACAAACACATAACGTTGGCATAGATGTTTGCATCCACTGTATTTATTATTCTGTAGTTTGTAGGTAAACGTTTGGTTAAAGCTTCAAATCTCACTGTTGTGTGAGGTTGTTTCATCACTACTTAAGCCTTTGTTCCCTTAACTTCTTCAAGGTAGTGAAAGCCTTTGTTGTTTTAACACCCGACTACGTCTCACGCGATCCAGAACAAATGATGAAAGAGCTACAAGAACACGTTAAGAAAGCTACTGCTCCATACAAGTATCCTCGGAAAGTAAGTTGCCGATCATCCAAATATTTTAAGTAATTGTCACTGCTATAGGCAAGCACAGATCAACTATTATGTCACTTATGAGGCTATGTCACTGGGGGGGAAGTCACATTTGTGTACATTTATTTCATACCGCATTCCTCCCTTTCCCCTTAGATGGAGTTTGTTCGAGAGCTGCCAAAAACCGTTAGCGGGAAGATCCGAAGAATTGAACTACGCCAGAAGGAGTGGAGGAGATATTAGAATTCTTTGGTTTTGGGGTTGCATTGTAGTTTTAACATAGGGTGTGGGTTCCAGTGGCTTTTTGCTTTGTTTGTTTAAACAATAATAAGATAATGCTGATTTACACAGTAATGTAGAGCAGAAGACACTACATCTCTCTTAGTTGAGGTTTTCACAGTCTCACCTGACCCCCAGCACTCAGCTACCCCAGTGCCACAGAAGCAGGCAGGCTGATATGAATGGCACAGAAGATGTGTAATCAATAGATGATGTGCTAAAGAAACTTAGTGAAACATCACTAGCATTTTACCTTTATTATCACTTAAATGAAAAAAATCACAAGAGTTTAGTACATCACTTGCTTCAAGAATCACTTCTGAGAAGAATGACAACAGATTTGTAAAAGTTACAGTTACAAATCTCTACAAGTATATTTAGAAAAAAATAGTATAGAAATCTACATCATTAAAATGTTTAAGGACTCAATTAGCAAAGAATTTTAAACGCATGATGACAAAGTAGGAATTTAAGACATGTAACAACAGCTACTCGCACCTTAACTGCAGCACAATGATTTATTCTGTCTCAGTCCATTCATGTTAACATGGGTATGTCTGTATGCTTAAACAACTGCCAAGCAGCATTATTCTCATCCCCTGCTCAGAACACGTATCTGACATCATAGGACTGGCCCAGTTTTGTTATCTACAGTTAACTAACTGAGCTTCAGATTCAGACAACTAAACTAAAAATCTTCAAGTTCTCATAGATGGTCTGAGGAACAAATGTTTGTTGGAAGAATTTCCTGAAGTGCTGAGGCATGTTCCAAGAGAGGTCAAAGCATCTACATTCATGGTGGCAACATGAGATTTCTCTTTTAGAATTGCATTTTCCCACTTGAAGTATCCACAGCTTCTCTTACTACCTTCACGCCTACCAACAGGACAACAGAAAAACGCCTTGCCATGATTTGGACCGGCATTTGACACATAGAGCCTTTTAGCCCTTCAACCACACTTACACAGAGGGGGAGTTAGCTTTTCATTTTGCACAGCTGTTACAGACTGATTCAGATTGACTGTGGAGCTCAGAACGGTGCGAGATGCTTTGGACAAATTCAAATTTCTCCAATATAAGGCATGATCTGAAGATGCCATTTTCTCTTGGTAGACAGCAAAAGACTGTTTTTTCGCTGGTGGCAGTGCTGTTGGACTAGTTGGCTTTCTTTTGGGAACTTCAGAAGGAATAGAAAAATTTCTCATTATTACTGATTGGGATGAAATAGCATTACCTCTGCAGATGGGATCTTAAAAGCAGAAAGATTTGAAGGCTGCCTTTGTACCATTCCCACATTAAAGATAGTAGTATCAGGACTCTTGTAAATGATGGATTTAGGAGGTTCTACGGCTACCAGAGTTTTCCCCAAACTTTGATCACCTGGACTCATCGCAACCGATTGCTCTGGAGTTGTTTTTATTTCAGACAGCATTAAGATGTCTGTACTTGAGTCCTCCTCCAATTGAACACAGTCTGAATTTGGTTCAGATTGAGATTTAGGTATTAGAGCTACATCTTCCCAGTCAGTCAGCAGAGACAAGCAATCAGAATGAGTGCCGGTATCCTCACTGGAGGTATTCACTGAGGAGATGGTGGTGGAGATGAGTACTAGCCCTCACCCACACACTGGAGAGCTGTACCTTGCTGTGCTCACAAGATGTCCATTGTTCAACCCTTGCTGAATGCCTGGTGATAAAGTACTGTGGGATTGCTGTGCGTGTCCAAGAAGAGCAAATCTGTCAGCAGACACTGTGGAATAGCTTTGGATTTCTTCGCATAAATCAGTCCTTGAGCTGCTGCCAGATACAACATGCATGTCTGCAGAGCAACCACTGGAGGCGGCCTGTTCTGCAGATTGTACATCAGAAATTACCGTAATTCCAGCAGGCCCGTTGTGGTTTCTCTCTGCCACAGAGTTTGCTTTGCAAGATTTATCTCTGGATGTTTCAAGGCTGCTGCTACTTCCCAGCACAGTCTTGTCAGCAGAGCTGGCATTCAGCATTCTGGAAATTAAGTTCTTCCTAGGACAGGACTAGGGAGTCCATTAACAAAAAGAGATTTTGGAAAGTGAATACCCAGAAGTTTTAGTAATCACTGCATAAGACTAACAAGTATGTCAGCCTAAGGATGTTCTGTTCAATTCACACTCAAGATTCTGGTTTTGTCGTCCGAACAGCTCACCCTTCGCCTGTATGTCAGGCTACAAGACAAGTAAAGGAGAGATATGAAATAGTAACAAACCTTATCCAAAGATTTAGTAATCTTCAGCACACACCCATCACAAGTCATCCTCCAAGCAAGACGAGCAGTATTCCGAGAGTCATCCAACCCTTCAAAAGTATGGTTATATTAACATCTTCCTTTTGAACTACTACTGGAGGCAGTTCTTATTAGATGAAAAGTACCACTCACGTACACTTAAAAACTCATGCAGCTGAATATGTAGCCACAACAACTGCTAAAATCCCTGGTGTTTTGTATTAATTATGCCAAAAATTTGAGTTGAAATTATGTTTTCTTCCATATTCATAAGGTGCCCAGAGCTATCACCTAAGACCAAGTTCTTTTATCCTTTCCTTGCTCTCTTTTTCCTTTTCTGCCCCAGCAACTCAGAACTTGATCTTGTGGACCACACAAACACAAAAGCTCTAGGAGAGATTTCTAAAGTTAAGTGTGAGATTAGAAATGACAAATTCTGATCTCTGAAGCATTTCTACTTGGATGGTTTTATTGACCTGAACATTGTATACCTAGAAATAACATTCTGTATATCAGAGAGATAGTCATCACATCACCCTTACCAGAATGTTCCCGTCTGTAGGGCAAATAACCCCCAGAAATAGCACCCAGAAGAAATAGTGCCAAAGCTGATATATTTTTGATAGGCTTAGGTAGATGGTATACAGATAGTTAATAAGAAAATTAATAAGAAAAGAGTGGCTCACCGAAAACTCCACTAGGGAGGGATCTCCAACCAGAAATCCTTCCCTGGTGGTGGTCAGCCCTTAAATGGGGTCTTGGGAGAGGTGGAGTCAAACTCCACCCCTTCCAATCACACTCACTTGTGCCCCTGTGGTTGACCCAGTGCTCGCCTCAGGTGATCAATCAGTGGTTCAGGCCGTGATTCAACAGTTCCCATACACTCCACCCCTTCACGACATGAACCACTGATTAAGGAACTATAGGGTGAGCCCTCCTCAATACAGAGACCCAATACACTGCGACGCTTTACATAATAACCCGTCGCGATGCATATCGATGTAATCTGGGATGAGTGATGATCAGCGTATGGCTCATGCTCTTCCTTGGGCCAGTG